>VYXD01002152.1:0-46467 GCA_013397195.1 Hylia prasina | reverse complement strand
AAAAAAAAAAAGAGTAACATGGTCTGGTACTTACGACGGGGGAATTGAAGGATTTGAGAAACTTTCGCTGATACCAAATCATCCTTTTGCCTGACTTCTTTTGATAGGGGAAGACAGAGAAAGTCAAACAATCTAAATGAACACCATAAGAGGTGACTATGAAAAAGTGTCCATTTCAGTCCTGACCTGTATTTATAACTGCCCAGAGTAATGGCCATTTATAAGTGATCCAAACTATTATTTTTAGATCCACAAACAGTGAGGGGACAATAAGATAGCACTATGAGTAAGCTAAATAGGACAAAGTTGAGATGATCCTGCAATGAACATACTTAGATATATACATATTTCAGAGGAGATAGGCTAGGAATGACTAGGTTGTGGGAACTACTGAGGAACCCTTTTGAGTCCTAGGCATTGGCAGTTCCAAAGCATTTAGACATATAACCATCAGAAGAAACATAAGTAATATGGGAATATCATTTAGAAGTAAATGGACATTTTATCCAAATTTTGGATATAAGCATCAAAGGTGATCTAAGTTCCACCTCTGAAAATAAGACATTGGATGATTTGTATCTTGTTTGGTAGTTTTCATTTTTTAACATGAGCCATATTCTTTTAATATGATAGATAAAATAATATACAAATAAAAGACTGCATAAATATAAAGTCAATAGTTTTAGATATTGACCTATGTTGTCTGGAGAAAAGACAAAGGGGGAAGGGAATAAGTGTGGTGATTCACCTAAGAATAAAATTGTCCCCAACATAAAGAGAAAGAAACAATAGTGGTCTATTGAAGTTCTCAATGAGCATTGCATTCTGATCAGGGGATTCATGAGGACATAACTGAAATCAGATTGGTTCACCTTTTCTGCACTCCTTCCAGGCTGGGGACTTTAATTTGTATCATGGTGTCTGCTTGCGTGCACTTGGAATGTGTAAACAACATAAGCTGAATATTTATTTTTAAAAATACAAATTTGACTGCAATTTCATAATTGGGGTGAGTCCTTATTTATAATTCAATGCATAAGTGAAAGGATTGTCACAACATTTGAACCTGACACTTTGGTACAATGCAATTTTGAAGAAGAGACTTCTGTCAGATCTGCTGATAAATTCTGTCCCCTATTTATTTAGCTGACAGTGCTAAAAAAAAAGCTTTTAAACAAATCTTAATAATGGCAAAAACACTTGCAATATTAAGCCAGGCTATATCCTGTCAATTAAGAAAACAGTGGTAAGCGGTAAATACCAACAATATTGCCCATTATATTTGGACTGAGAATCAGTTCAGTGTTTTCTGAGGACAAGAAGGTGTTTTGTCTTATTTTCATACACAAATGGGATTTTGCTAATGGCACCACAGTGACAGTGAGATCTAGAGTATCACTGATAAAAAATATATGGAAACAGAAACAGGCTCACTTAGTCTTCTTTGTTGGGCTTTTGTCTTTTGTTTTTCTGACTACACTTTCTTTCATCTGAAAAAAAAGTATAATTTTGCCATTATTTAGAGTAAAATGTGTTTCCATGTCCTTTGAAAGTATAAAACTATTAGGAGAGGATGAATATATCTTTGAACATATGGTAATATGGTTCTTGGAAATATGAAAGCATTAAGTGTGTTTTTCATTACAGCAAACTCTATTGCTTTGAAACAACATTCAGTTTGACAGTTTGCTTTGTAGGGGTCCATATAAACATTTATTTGGTTTTGGTATGCTTAGAATAACATCTGCTGATTTAAATTCTTTTCTGTTGTCTTAGCAAAATTCTTTTAGAACTGGTGTCTGAAACTCAGTTTCATATGATGTCCAAGAAAACCTACAGATTTGATACATTACAAAGACATCACATGCTTCTTCCAGACTTGAGATTCATGAGCTCTGAAGAATGTTTTTTAAAAAGAATTTTACACTTCAGAAATTGACTAAAAGTTGAAAGACATTCTAGTTAACTTGCAAATATTATGTAGATTTTTGTTGTGATAAGGAAGGGCCAAGGTTGTAGAAAACATGGACATGAAATTATTTCAAGCTAAGATTAGAGTTAGCATGGATTTTCAAGAGTCTAGGTAAGGTTAAGGACCAAAGTCTTAGAAGGATAAAGTAAATAGCTGCATATTAGAAAGCAAATTAGAGAAGACAAGCTAGTTATATGCTTTAGACACTTCTAATTAAGGAATCCTGGGCAACTTACCCAGCCTACAGCATCATTGTCCTCATTAGTGTACTGTCACCATCATCATCATCTCCATCCTACCTAACAACAAAGCCTGAGGGATTTGCCATCACATATTGGGCATCCCATTTCTTTCATTCTTAGACTGCTTTGAGACAATGTAAATCTCAGCTGCTATTCCCCAAGGAGCCTATTTAAAAAGCAGAGCACAGGAGGGGTACTCTGTTGTTGGCAGCTCTCATGGCTTACACAGATGGTCTACTGCATTACAGAGCCCACTGTGTCTTTTAAAAGTTGGTTTCATTCCTACATGCAGAAGATTAAAGTAAGAAAGTGTCAATCACAGATGTGCAGATTGCCAAATCTGAATGGCTTTTGAGTTCCTAGGTAGCAGCCACTCAGGTATCGAAAATCAAAGAAAAACTAATTAGCAGAGAATGTATTTACACCATGACCATGCAGATCCCAGAAAAAAAAATCCTTGTGAGTGAAGAGCAGAGACTCCCTTGTGCTGGAACTGACATGTCAACCAGCCTGGGTCCACAAGCAGTGATTGAAACTAATAATTGTCTCAGAGGGTCTTTTTCACTGAGATGTGACAGTGTGGAAACACAGCTTGTCTATGGAAACTTATTGGCTCTTCTGAATACTGCCTTATGAATTCAGCATTTTGTGCATGTGCTGCATATGTAGTGTTGACTTGTTGCAAAGTTCTTTTATGCTCTCCAGCCATTCATTACTCCCAGTGTTAAGAGACTTATCTGTGTTTATTGTAATCAATACAGAAAAGCCAATGAAAATATATATAAAGGATAGAGCTACTGGGTTACATATTTTAAAATTGTCACTTTTAAGGATTATTCTCATTTTAAACTGCAAAAGGTTAAGACCATATCTCAGTGTTTTGAAATGCATATCTTGAATTAGTACTCACTGTAGTACTGTGTGTCCAGAGAACTCTTTTTTTAACAACTTTTAGAAAGTCCTCTAGTGGAGCAATTTGACAGTGGGAAAATAGTCATGTGTTCAATAAAATTGACACATCTACACCAATTCCACTGGCCTTTTTTTCCAGCAAATAACCAAAATCTTTAGTATTGATGTGATCAGAGCAATCATATTGGTTTATTATATGACACTTCAACAGTTAATTCTTTTCTAAAGTGGGCCACAATATAATAGAAAGGGATAAGTTGAACTTGAGAATGCTGGAGCTTTGCTGATGCAGCATTAGTTTGAAGTGAAGATATTTATAGGAGAAGGAATTTGTCTTTTTTTTTTTTATTTTTTTTAAATCCCAGTCTGGGGAGCCAACTAGACCATACTGTTTATAAGAAATTCTGCTTGACCTGCTCTGCTACTCAAGGAATAAATGAATGCTCTAAGCGAATGGTGACTGTGGAGCCAGTTCTTTCCCTCCTGTCTTTGTAATTTGTACTTAGCCATGTGTAACCCTGCACATTATGGGCAACATGTGATGTCAGCAGAAGCAGCTGCCTGATTTAAGTGCTACCCACTGCAGAAAGCGGGCCCTGGGCTACAATTTGTGGGGTAATACTCATCATACAGAGATAACTACTGTGTTTACTGTAACTTGGAGGGTGTATGTAACATTTTTAAAGGCAAGGAGAGAAGCAGTATAAGCCTCATTAGTATCTACTTGGCAAATTCTGAGAATATATCCAAATACATCTTTGATACATCTCATCCTGTTATCTTCAAAATGCTCCTAGTTTGAATACAGCTCCATCTTTGCTGTGATTTAATAGGGTAAAGCTATATGTCAAATCCATAGTGTCATCAGAAAGATGTTTATTTCACTTGAACTGATATAAAACCTTTCCAGTGTCCTTTCCTCTCTGTCTGAGATATAAGAAATGGCTGGAGTGACATGTTTAAAGAATCAAAAACCATAGAAACAATATTTAGCTTATGCGCTGGCATTTTGAGATGCTGTTGCTTTAAATATGTGATAATTTTCTGGTTTTGCTTAGTAGCAATGCTGATTTTCCTGGAATTAAGGCACAAGATGATGACACTTAGAGTTTGCTTGTGGGAATTGAATAGCTTTCTTCTTAACTGTTTTAGCCAAACTCCCTAGAGAAGACAATTAGACCCACTGGGCCAAGCAGTATGCTTGCCTCTCAGCTTCCCCAGGTGTGCTCCAGTAAATCTCCTGGGGCAGGAAATGGGGTTAAACCAGGCTCTGATCATTCTTTGTAGTCCTTTAATTTTCTGCTTTGTAAGAGGCCAGTGAGGAGGCAGTATAGGAAGGCACGTAGAGCCTCCTGATTATGTGCTCAGGGAGACTGCAGCCAGCTGGAGGTGATTTCCAGCTACCTAGGGAGTTGTACTTTCAGGGAATGTGGTTCTATTGCAGGTGAAAAATGCTGACTGGGTCAGGGCTCAGACCCTGGTCTATGGCCACGACAGGTGCAGATGTACAACTAAACTGCACATGTCCTGCTGAAAACTCTTTGGTGCTGCCAGTGCAGGAAGGCAAGCAGATCAAGATGACCCAGTGATGAGATGAGGCCTCAGTTTACTCTTGTAAAACAATGCGAAACTAGGTATCACAATTCATAGTTATGTGAGTACAAAAACTCCTATGTCCCAGTGAATTCCAATGGCCTACACCTTGAGTGGGTACAGTAGCATAAGAGGATGTTGATACTACAGGATGAAAGGAATATATTAATCTTTCACATGCTACCTCAGTATTACCACTTATGGACACTGTTGATTTTTGTTCATTCTGCTCAGTCTTGGAGACTTTAAACACCTATCTGAATCTACATAAAAGTAACTTTCCTGAAGTCTAATTTCTGGGCCCATAAGATCACAAAAAGATATTTCATCAAAAGAAAACCCCACAAGTCTTGAAATGATGCCAGCTGCAGCAGTTAGAATCACTGCTGCCATGATGCAGTGGTGTGCTGTGGTGTGTTCTGCTTGTGTCCTTGCCGAGTGCAAGTTATGCCAGCCAGAATGACCTGACATGGGGTCCAGAGAAAAAGTCCCAGTTATAGCATGCATGTGGAGTAACCTTTATGTAAATTGTACCTGGGGACTTTTATCAATAATCCTTGCTTACATAGAAAGTGGAGGAGAAAAATGAAAAATGATGAGGCACACATCACAGCTTCTTGTTGCTCTTGTGAAGTCTGCAAGAAAATTCTATTTGATTTTAGTGGGGAACTTTTTGTTTGCATATGGCTTGTGCTGGCCATAAAAGAAATTATGAAGTCCAAGACCCTTCTCTCTGGTGGTTTGATGAATGCCCATAAAGAAAAACTGGCCTTCAGCCTCATGATATTTTCCCAGTAAATTCTGGAGATTTTACATTTGCTGTTTTTAGAAACGCACTCGTTAAAATTAACCCTAAGAATTCACCTGCTGTTTGTGTATTCATTCAGCCTTCTGTCTGTGAAAGTCTACTTGCCTTGAGAAAAGATGTATAATGGTTTTATGTGGGATATGAAATTTCCCTCATAAATGCGATATGATCTAATAATTAATGAATGTCAGAAGACAAGCTGGAAAGCTTAAAGTCTAACAACTTTTGTCTAAGTTATTCTATCTTCTCACTTTCCATCATCTCAGACTTTCAAACAGGTCTAGGGTTTATAACAAGATAGATATTAAAAGTCCAAATCTCTTTATATTGAAGTCCTCTTTCTCCCTTTACAAGTCTCTGCCCATATAACATTGCATCAAAATGAGGTAAATGTAATGCAATTTATTTTCAATTTAATGTTCCTTAAAAATGTAAGAATGCTGTACAGTCATATGGGTATTACTCCAGAATCATGTCTATAAATTAAAGCTAAGCTTATAATAATAGTAACATTTATACACTCATTTGAGTGTATAAATTAATGCTTTTATTATTTTTTTTTTGGCGGCATGTCTGGGGAAAGTGAATTTTAAGTATTATCAAGAATGCAACAAATTTTCTGGACAATAAAATGTAAAGGGGAATTTTAAGTTTCATAGAAAATGATTTTGTCTGAAAGAAATAAGATACTTGTGATTGTTATTTTAATTTATATTTTTAGTTAGGTTCAAAAAATTACTTATGTTAAAAATCAAATTTAAAATATACTGAATTGATGGGGATCAACCAGCAGAATTTTATAGAACGTAGGGCTGACATATGATCTAAATAATTTTGCAATTTTCCATTACTTCCTGGATATAAAAATTTCAGAACTGGATTATTAGAAAAGATTTTCAGTCTCTGCAGTCATAAAAGGGAGACAGATGCCTGACAAGATTTTAATGTGCATAATGGGGCTCCCACACCTCCTAAAAACTGCACATAAGGTTGTGAAAATTGATAACATGGGCTATCTCTTTGTGCTTATATGCTTCAGAGATATGTCTTTTGCATCTTTCTAGACTTAACTTTTTGCCTCACTTGTATCAGTTTCTTCTCTGCTACTGCATATTTTTCTCCTCTCCTCTCCTCTCCTCTCCTCTCCTCTCCTCTCCACTTTTTCCCTTTTCTTTCCCAACCCTCTTTATGTCTTCTTTTCTATGTGAAAAGAAAATATCTGCTGAGGAGACAACATAGACTAAAAGACTGACTTAGGTGAAGGTCAGAAAAATTGCTAATAATAATGTCCCTGGTCAAAAAAATATACCAGCAGCATTCAGGCAGATTTGCAATTGGCGAGATATCTTTGTCTTTTCAAGACCATATATAATGCAGCAGTGAATTGCTAACTCATTTCTTGCAGGGCAATAGAAGATACAAAGTCATTGGAAGAGTACATAAAGAGACTGAAAAAATAACTTCTGAATACAATAAATAAATGCAAGTCATTACCAATAAAGCAGAGAAAAAATATGAAACAAATGTTGTAAACTGATTTCAGTAATGTGATGTTGTTAATACAATTCTGTTTACTCAGTTTAATTATTTTGCTCCTGAAAAACTTAGACTTCCAAATACTTAAATTGTTATTCTCATTGGAAAATGCAGTCCAAATAGACCCTTTTGTTTAAATTCAAAACCAAAGAAAAGTTTTTATATCCTTTTAAGATAGTCATTTTTTAAAATGACGATAACTAAATATATATTCATTATAGTCTTAGTACCAGTAGATTATCAACTATATTGAAATAGTTAGCAAATCACTGGTTTGACATTCAGATTTCTTACTGTTCTTTCAGGAATCAAAGAGAAACAAACAACTAGAGCAGGTTTGGTTGTCCTCCTTTTGAACCATAAATCAGCACTGGAAATGGAAGAACATTGTAGTTCTTGCATTGAAAGCCTCTCTTCTGATAAATTGTGACTCTTTTGATTTATTTTTAAAATATTGTCTAATGTTTGGTATGGATATATATATTCCAAATAAAGTAAACTGAAAACCAAGATCAAAAAGTGTAAAATGATGCATACTAGTTATATTTAGAATAATCCTAATGTAATTTTCAGTTGCTGGATTGATTTGATCTTCTTATCATGGGGAGAAATTGGACTCAGAGATATTATCAACAGCTTCTAACTCCAATCTGATTATTGCTATAATCCTGACAGTGATTGATTCTGAGTAATTATCTCAGAAGCAGAATTAGATTAAAAAACAATATTCCAGATTATAGAAGACTCCAGTCCATCCTTATAATTAGTTTCATCTTAGAATGTATGATGCTATCACATTTGAATAATTTAGAGGGAATTGTTTACAAGCAGTCTGTGTGACTACATTTTAATAGGAAAACAGATAAACATGAAAACCTAATATTTTGAGAAACATTGCTTTGTAAATTAGCAGCCTCATTGTAGTAAAGTTTACTTTGCCAATGTTTTCAGTTTGCCATGTAGCTCCTAAGTTATCATGGGGTACTAAGCAAAAGCCCAGTGCTACAATAATCAGTGATCATGCCGTCATAATGATGATTTATGATTACTGATGGTGTCATTATCATCATAATTATAGTCTATGCATTAATTTTTCACAATTGGCAACTGAATTATTTTCAACCATAGCCCTTTCCTTTGTGAGAAGAATTACTTGCAGATAATGGACATAAAGAATGGACTCATGAGAATAAACCCAAACAAAAAAGCCATATTTGAAGTGCTTGAGTAATATTAACTTATTATTTTCATTAATTTTGTTTACAGTAGTGATAGCCTGAACCAAATGAAGCTTCACTGTTTTAAAAACTTTAAAGAGTACATAGAATGAATGGTCTCTTTCCAAAACACAATAGTAACAGGATCTTATCAGAAAATAAAGAAAGAAATATGTATCTTACATGTGTCTTCTTTTAGTACTTTATGTTATCTGATTAATTAAAGGAGTGGACTCAAAATATTTGACAGTCCAAATTAATTTTTAATATAATGATTCCTGTGACTTCCTTGAAGCCAAACATGATGTGTTTTGAGCAATTTCTTTTTATCAACTACCTTGGGATTTCAGAGTTAGCATTTTCTTCTCCAGACCCATGCTATTGGGCTGATATGACAGAGTTTTGAGAAGAAAAGTTGTTTCAGAGTTGTTTCTTCAGCCAGATTGAGACAGGTATTGAGTCAGAAGGGAGGAATGGCATGAAATTCAGTGGTGAAAGAAGGAGAGAAAATAAGTCACCTCATCACATATGGAAAACTCTTATAATTCTTAACATCCAAGGCTTTGAATCTGGGCAGATTTAAGGCTCTCCTCTTTTTGGCCTCGCATAAAGCTCAACTACATGTTTTAAAAGGAGGTAATGTAGTAAAGGATGGAATAGATGTTGAAAAATTGTTGATCAACTTCAAGACACGAGAAGTTAGACAGGGTTAAAGGAATTGGAAAAAAAAGGAAATGGAACTAAAAAAAATCATGTTAAATTGACTAAGCTTCTTTCCTTTTAATTTTGTTTTTCAGATGTTTTTACAAAGGCACTCTTAAAATGCCAAAAGCTTGTAATACATGTTATTTTAAAGTACTAAATGTAAGCAAATCTTGACTATATGATGGTCTCAGAAATTAATTACAAATATAGAGGCCTTGAAAGAAGCTCTTGACCTAAAATCGGTGGTAACAAAAATGAATATTATGAATAATTATTAACTTTAGTCTGTTAAAAATTGACATAGCTCTCATGCCTAAGCATGGCACTTAAATTGAAAAGTACAAAAGATATGACCTCTCTAAACAGCATAAGATTAATAAGCGTTCTACTTGGATGGATTCTGTCTAAAGATACTCATATTTTGCACCATGTTCACAGTGCTTTCTAACACTGGGAAACAAATAATGTAATGCCAACACACAACAGATGATGAAAACAGCAATCTGTTATAAAGCAAGGGTGGAAATAGTCCCTTCTCTTGTATGCTTGGTTTTCCCACAGGGATTTTGTATACTTTGGCCTTTTGTAGAGATGCTGATCTGTTCCTGTTTCCTAAAAATTCTTTGAAATAAAAATACACTGATGTAGTCAGGATAGGCTCATGGAAGCAGCAGATAAGGTTACTGGAACAGCTTTATCATGAAACTCCAGATTTAAATCTCCAGAACATGAGTAGTTGTGCATTTGAACCTCCCTTTCCATTTTTGTTATGCACCAACCCCCACCCGTTTTTCCCCTAAATATAGTATGGTATTTCAAGGCTCTACAGCACTTCAAAATGAACAGGTAGAGTTCTTTATAGCACATACGTTGAATCATCACTACATGTATTCTGAATGAAAAAAATATTGCTGTGGGTGATAGACTGCACCACTGTTAACTTCTCTTAACTTCTTTGACAGTTTTGAAGGACCAAATCCAGGACCTGACAGTTTGCATTTTTTAATTCCATCCTGATGTTGTCTGAAGTTTATGACGTTGTATTACTCCCTTCACTGCCACATCAATTTTGTCACTCTTTTAATCAACAGTATTAACCATATTGTTAATCTTAATTATAAATATATCAAAACAAATTTTTACATTCACTCTATGGTTTAGATACAAGAATAGAAGAGGTAGAGAATAGCATCCCTTAGAATGGCTCAAATTTAGGGCTTTAGCCTTAAAGGATATTTCTAGTTGAATATTTGCACCTAATTCATTTGTGAATGAATCTTAAAACTGGTTTTGGCCGTTGATTATGCCAGGCTTCACTTAAACACTGCCTGTGAGTAAACAGATTTTGCTGCAGGTGACACTTTTATATAAAAAAACTTTGCTATTGAAGACTTTAGTAATGAAAATATTGCAGAAACTAGCAAACAGTAACCAAGGACACAAGGTCAGTGTTGGCACATACGTGTATGCAGCTTCATAAGCTACCAAGTGATTGCATGGATCAGCCATGACTGCATTCTAAGGCATTTGAAATATTCTGCTGACGGGTATGGACTGAGCTGGATTGCTTCTCAGAAACCTTTGAAAGTTACACTGAGTGACACAGTGTTTGAGACGTTCTCAGGCACAAAGTTCCATAGTTCTGTCCTGTGGCTTTGTCTTTGGCACAGACTATTTGAACCTTTGGCCTAGGTTCAGCAGTGAGAGATGCACAACCTCATCACTGAGTGGGTGGTAAAACACCCACATCTGAGTGGGCTGCATGCTACTGCTGCCCACTCAATGCTAACTATCCACCAGAAAAGTAATTCCCTGGAGAAAAAGGCATTTACAGGGAACAATTCTATAGCACACAGATGTTTTGTGGCACAGTGATGCCCAGTGTTTCTCTTGAGCTGAAGTCTTTATTGTGATTTTCTTAGCTGTGCGCACTGTCACTATTCCATGTCTGTTCCTGCAGGTACAGGCCAACCCAGGTTCATTGGTTTCTCATGTGCAGGGATCAGCTGCAGCTTCATTTGGCCAAGGAATAATGCCATATCATTCCTTCCAGAAGTGAAAGACAGATTAGCATTTTGGCCACATTTTCCATATTTTCAGGAGAGAAATACTTTCCACATTCTAGGCTGCTTAAAAAAAAAAAAAAAATCCTGTTCTTCTAGTGTATAAAAAAATATACAGCTCTTATTTCTTGTTTTTCACAGAATATTCTGACTTGGAAGGGACCCACAAGGGACATCAAGTACAACTCTTAAGTAAATGGTGCATATGGAGATAGAACGCATAACCTCTGGGTCATTAGCACCATGCTCTATAACTTGAGACCTCTGCGTGTTTGTATTTAAAGTTACAGAAAACTCTAAAAATCTTATTTCCTATATTTACTTTTTTTTTTTCCTAGTATTCTTTCTAACAAGAAGGGCCTTGAGGGGAAATCTTATGAGGAGCGGATGAACTTTGTTCAGCCTGGAGGAGACTGAGGAGAGACTTAATTGCAATTACAACTTCCTCCTGAGAACAGGAAGGGCAGACACTGATCGTTTCTCTGTGGTGCCCAGTGACAGGATCCAAGAAAACAGCATGAAGCTGAGTCCAGTAAGGTTTAGGGTGGCTATCAGGAAAAGGTTCTTCACCCAGAAGGTAATTAGGCACTGCATCAGGCTCCCCAGGGAAGTGGTCACAGCGCCAAGCCTGACAGAGTTCGAGCAGCGTTCGGACAATGCTCTCAGGCACATGGTGTGACTTTTTAGGATATTCTGTGTACTGCTAAGACTTTCTCTCAGTGATCCTTATGTGTCCCTTCCAACTCAGAATATTCTATGTTTATATGTTAGGAAAGCTTCTTTACATCATTAAAGTAAATAAATAAATCCTCTAACTGAAAAGAATCCTTCTACTGTCCTGAAACACCTTGAGTTGATTAGCATCCCAGTCCTTTTCAATTTTGTTGGTCCCAGATAAAAATACTAGCCTGGTCAGAATGTTTCATTTTTTAGTGACTATCAAGCTAAACACCTGTAACACTTACGAAAATGTCTATTTTTTATGTTGTTGATTGTATAGAAACAACACTGAAAAAATTCTTTCAATATTAAACCAGCATATTTAGATTTCTCCAAACGCCAAACAGACATGATTTTCTTATATGGAGTAGTTTTTTCCATCTCTTACTTAGAACAACAGATATACTTTAACCATAAGTCTGACTAATGCCATCACCTAAATTGTAGGTAAATCTGCATCCCTGTATAAAATAGTTTTCTTATCTCACCTCATCTTCATTCACTAAGCCTAGTTCTCCCTCTTCCAAAGGATTTATTTTCTGCCTGTATTGAGGGAATGCTATTTGAAATACTTCCTTTGGAAAACAAAGAAGCTATGAAATATAAGTATTTAAATCTGGTAAACATTTGTTTCTGTAATGTCCTTTCAGCAAATGTGGAATAAATTTCCTCTGTTTTCAAAGCCAGACATATAAGAGGGAGCTGAACAAAAAAGAGCCCTCCACATGCATCACAATTCTCTTCTTGCTGCAGCCATTTCTGATATGCTTAGGTGATACATCCATCCTCATTAGCTACTGTTCTTCTTTATGGGCAGGCTATCTTGAACAATCAACTATACTAGACCTTACACAAGATAAAAAAAGAACCTAGCTTGGTTCCTTTAGACCCTTAATACATTGTTTCCTGTCCTTTCTTCCAATTAATACCGTCTTTTCCAAATCACTAGAGACTTCATATTTAATTTCCTGTGTGTTCATATAGGCCAGAATATGTTGAATTACTTTCTTTTGGCATAACATAGCTCAGTTACAATACATATACAGATAGTAAGATATGTTCTTGTCTCCTAATCTTCTTGTTCGAATATATTTTACACAATGAGTACCCTAAAATGTAAATCTTCTATATAAAAACATTAATATAATATTAATAATATCACATTGACAAAATAGACATTTTTCTATAATGGCTATCAAATATTTGTAAATAAAAGTTTCAAAAAGTTTTTATAGTATATATATATATGTGAAATTCAGCAGCAAAATACAGTAACAAAGGTCAAGAAGCTGCAAACTTTAATGAACACCTGCTAATCCCTTATGATGAATCACAAAGGCAAAACTGAATTATAATACCTAAGTCTACCGAAAAAAACAGTTCCTGGGAAATCACTTAAGTGTATGTGTAGATATAAAATAATTACAATTACATATGCTCAAGTATTTTGCTTTAATTAAGGACTCATTTTACTGTATTTAAAGTAATTTATTTGCAGTCTCATCACCATTAGTATAATTCATTACATTTTCATGCCTGAATATTTGACATGGCTAAACAGAACAGTCAGTAAATAAGCAAATAAATCAATATCTGAATAAGAAAAATTTTAAAAAATAAAGTTTCTACTCTTTGGCATATGTATTTGGAATTCTTGTTTATTTCCAAACCCAGAGCTGCTTGCAAAGACTTTCAGTTATTTTTATGCTATCTATAATTTTTCTAAGGCTTAGCCTAATTCTTCTACACCTGCTTTCTTCTATGTATGAGAGCTCTTATTAGTTCTGATACTTTGTTAAAGTATATTTCTTCTGCTTTTTGTATTTTGGGCATTGAAGTAGAAAATGGCTTTCAGTTTTGATCTGTACTCTGTCTCATCAATTGTAGAGTCAGTCTTCCATAGGTTTCTAGTACATTTTGTGTCATTCCTGGTTCCTGTTTCTAATCTGTGGTAACAGAGTCTGTATTTTGCTAGAGTAAAATATCTGCATATAAAAGTAATATTTCTATAGGAAATTCGTGTGAAGATTTCTCTTCACTCTCACAATCCAAGTTTCTAAAGGTTGTGTTTCTGTTTATATCTAGTTGCGTATCTTATATCAAATAAATCTTTTGGCGTACATATGAATTTTAAACGACAAGGTTTTACCTACAGTCTTCTTCAACTTGCTTTAATGTCTAGTTAGAATTCACATCAGGAAAAATATATGATTTGTCCTTTTTCAGGATGGTCATTTAGCATAAGTGCAAGACTGTCTCAAGTCACTGTGTACATCCATTTTAATTCGGAAAAGAGGTTTGCATACTGTTACTAGTGTGCTGCTCCTCAAGAATGCAGTACAGACATACCTCCGGTGAGACATTTTCTAGTTAATTAGCATGGCACTGGCAGCTGTCTAGGCATGGTAGCAGAGAACACCACAGAGGCTAAATCACCCTTTTTCTCAGGCAGTTTTTCAGTAGATCAGACTCAAACTGAACTCTGTGCTGTTGCAGCTACTCTGCTTCTGCATGTCTGAGTAAGCCTGTGAAAATCTAGTTCAGATTTCTGTAGTTTGCAATACAGAGATGCTGAAAGTGCTACATACTAACCACTGATTATCGATAGGCAGAGTTATTTGTAGTCTCACACAAGTTTTGTTCTGAAAATTTAGATAAAGAATTGAACAAAAGCAAATGCCATCACTAAGTTAGCACTAACATAATTTACACCTACCCTGGTGAAAACTCTGATGTTTCACCTCAAACTTTTGTGGACCAGTTAGTTTGAAAGAAACAGATTCTACTAGTAAATGAGGCGTTATGTTAGCTCAACTAGTTAATTTGCAGCAATACCAGAACCAGTTTTATTTCAACAGGAATCAGCAGCTCTCATTTTCTCCCTAACAGCTTCTCCCATGCCCTTTCTTGAAGAATGTGTGGAAGCCACTGAAAAACAGACTGGCTTGCCAGTAGTAAGAATGATTTGATGCATATCAAGGACTGCCAGCCTGAGGAAGGTGCATCCTCCTGTTTCTGGCCATACTGAATATTTAGGTTTCCATAGGAAATTAAATAACATAAAATTAAGTTATTTTATATTATTTGTTAAAACAAATGTGTCTAGGGCTAGAGCTTGTGAAAATTCCTAGTGTATTGTTGCACTTCTGTAAGTAATGTTCAACCTTTAATGTTTTCTCTTCGGTTTAATAAACTCATAAAAATATCCACTAAATTAATCTGTTTTCTAACTCTTTTTAGTGATCTTGGACTTAAATGTATACACTCTGTTGTTGGAGTGATAGAATTGTGCAAATTTCAAACCTGTTAATAATCATTAATTCTGTTATCAAGATATTTTTTAGTTTCTTCTCTTTTGGTCCCATTAAATCGAATTTTTGATATAGGTTAACATTCATTGATTTCAGTTATACAGGCTGGGTTTAAGTAATTGTTTAATATTCTTTCTATTTTCTTATCCTGTGTCTGTCTAATTCCATGCTAATCATCTTCTGAAGGTGACTTTTTCCTCTGTTACAAATCACAGAAGTGGGTAGGATATTCTTAGTCATTTATGTGAAAAAGTCTTGACAGAAGCATCCTTTTAAATATATATTTTTTAATGGAAGATCTCTCTATTTTTATGGGTAACTTTTTGTTCCCATGCAACTGCCTGAACCTTGCCACTGAAATATTCAGATATAACATTATGTTTTCCAAATCAAGAGAAGCTTTAATTCCAATAATTTCAAAAACTATCCTGAGAATAGAGTGTGAAGAAAATCTTATAGACTCCTACATGATTCCTGGATTCTGTGTTAAACTTTGCCAGCACCTTAACATTTGTTTATAACTTCTTTTAACTTCATATTTGATGTGTCTGCAGAAATAAATATAATATATATATAATAGAATAGCCCGGCTACCTTTATTTTATAGTAACTAATTACTTTGGCTCTGTGGCTGTGCTTTCAGTTTACCACATTCCAGAGATTTTGTACTAGGGCTAAGCTCAGCCTCAACATCATGAAGGCTAGAGCTGACAGTTTCTCTTTTGGAGCAAGAGCTGGGGTATTTGACCTCAATGGGAAGTGCCAGAGAATATGCATTTATGAAATAATAACATCGCCAGTGAGATTAGTGTGAAGCAGTGCAGTTAAAATGGAACAATTAACACCACTGGTATTTATATCATCACCTCCGGGTTACAGTGTTAACTCCCTATGGAAGTGAGTGGGACATTTCATACATTCTCAGTCTTGTTTTGCTATTCTATTTGGTAAGTTTTTACATTCTATTCTTATTTGGAAGGACACCTTTCTAGTACTGTAGAGCTTTAATTTTAAACAGAAATAAACCCAAAGAAGATGACCCATTACTAGTTTTGGTTTATGATATCATGATTCTAGATTGGCTTTATTATGAACTTCATGGCTCACAAGATGAAAACTCTACTTTCCTTTTACACCCAGTTTTTATCATTCATCTAACAGAAATGATATTAATTTTTCCTTTATAAGTAGTTTTAACCTGTTTTATTAGTGGATGTTTGCTTTTATCACAGAAATTGCTATTGTAATGAACTCTAACACATCTTTGTTACATTCTAAGCAGAACACCTAATAAAGTACTGAGATTTTTGATAGACATGTCTTTGTGAAATGAGATAAAACAGCAGGGAGCAGAGTTTGTGTTGTCCTTTCACAGATATATGTGTTTTACATCTCAGTAAACTCAATATCCAGAAAATCGCTTTCAGAGATATCAGTTTTCCATTCTGTCCTATTACATACTCTGCCTGACACAATTATGCATGTCTCTTAAGGATTCTTTTGATGTGTGTGCTCTTCAGTAGGTGACAAGATTTCACATCATAATGTACAAGGAGAAGGAGGATCACAGGCTGAAACGGGTGGGAGGTGGATCAAAACTGAAGATAGCTGAAAAATATAAACTAAAGGTGTTTAGGAGCTCGGAGTTCCTCTGTTCTGACTGTAGAACCGCTGGAAATGTTCTTTGTTATTCCTTTAAGAATGATACCATTCATGTGTAACAAGGATAGAATAAATACAGAGCTCATATTTTACACTGAAGTGTTAGATGAGTCTGCATAAGGTATTGGCACCTAAGGATCCAGTACTGTAAGAGTAATGAACGCTACTAGACAAATTCTGCTTAAAAATGGTCCTGTTTAGGGTTTCTTGTCCACAAATTGACTTATGAAGATAGACTTGTGATAAATGTATTCCTTTGCCATTAGTGATACGTTGTGATTACTGCAGTTTTCTCAAATGGAAATTTAAAAAAGTTTATTCTAGAATAAGGTTTATTTTTGATGAAGTCCAAGTACCTTATGGAAAACTTTTGGTGAAGTCTCAGTGAGCCATAGGCTGACCTGGAAGTAGCCTGCATGGGGGATTTTTTGTTTGCTTGGGTTTTTTGTTGTTGTTGTTGTTGTTGGTTTGTTGTTGTTGTTGTTGTTTGGTGGTTTTTTTTGTTTGTTTTTTTTTTTTTTCTTGCTCCTGCAGGATCCAAAACACACTGGTGACCTTATTCTATGGACTGCCTTTGGTGTCTGAGTGCTTACAGAACAAGAACAGGAAGCCTGCTAAAGGAAGGATTGGAAAGTCTGGACAATTTGAAACAGGAGTGTTTGGAACTTGGCTCTCTGCCTTTTGCTTTGTAGTCACTGAGTGTCAGGGAACTATGGTTTGAATTGCTGCCCACTACCTTGTGCCTGATAGTGGGGTCTTTGCAGGTCTGCAAGGGTACTCTGAGCTGCTGCTGGGTCCCATGATTCTGCAATGAAAGATTTGTACCACATGGTACAAAGGCTATTTTAACTCCTGAGGAGCCATATACCATGGGCCATTCATTGACCTGGGGTTTTTGGAGAAATAAGGCAGAATCAGTTGATCTGAATTTAAAAACAAACAAAAAAGCAAACAGACAAATTTCTTACTTTGACTAGAAAGCCATCAACTTAACTTTTCATTCTCAGATGAAGGAAAAGGTTAGGAAAGTGGGAGCCTTGTCTAAAATACTAATGTAGTATTCTGATCAACAATCTGCATTACTGTAGCTATTTTCAATTGGGCACTGTCTCAAGTCATACACTTCTTTACTGAAGCCACTATCTGTCTTTGGTGCAGCCATTCATCCTGGGAATAACCATGTAAAACACTATGGCCTACATATATTGTGAACTACAATATGTTTCTCTACTGCCTTTTGTAGGTGCCCTTTGATTTTTTTGGTTCAATGTAGGGGAAGAATGGCTGAGTAGAAGCGCTGCTACCAGCACATTGCTGTTTGAACTACGTGAGGTAAACGTGCTATGCCTTCTAGATACTTTGGTGAATTGCAAATTTTCATCTCTCCTACCAAGACATCCACTGATAAAAGCTGAATAAGCAACGGCATAAAAGCTGTCCATCGAAGTGTTAAAAACATAAAGGCAGATTTCACAAGGTGTTAGGTACTAGAATTTTACCTTGGAATACTCGTAAGAAATTAGAAATATTCTGGTTTGCTTTGTTCTTTGGCAGTGAACTGTTTGATTCATGCTACTGTGTTTTGGTGGATACTGAAGCCATTTTTTGAGCAGGAATTGCCTCCAGCTTGTTGTGGCCATTTCAATTAAACCTAAGCTGAACTGAGTTGTCAGTAAAATTTGCTGTATTTTTAGGGGTTTGGCTTTTTTAATTCACTCCTGGACTGTTAAAAGTTATTGCTTCAAACAATATACTGTGACTACTCTTGGGTGCATATAGCTAAGATGTATAAACAGAATGGACCAAGGTCATCTCTGGCATAATTTACTGGAATTCAGCATTGTCACACCAGGAGTGAATTTGGCTCAATATTTTGGCATTAGCAGTAAAGGTCATTCCTGCAGTTTGCCCTCTCTATAGAAAGTGCGATCAAAAAGTTTCCCGTTTTATTTCCCTTTTGATGGTCACATTAAATCTTATTACACTGTTGGTACTTACCTCGCTGGAGTGTCTGTGGGTTTTCTTTACAGGCAAAGCTTTTATCCCTGGACATCCATAAATAACTCTACTCACCACACTTTCTCCTACAGCATTTGAGTTATGCTTCCAAGTTGAGACAAGTGTTAGCTTGCTTGCTCTGCAGATGGATTTTTGCTTCATTTTTGTCCACTTCAGAGGTTGCCTATTTAGAAAAGTTTTCTACCCCGATCTTCCATTCCAGTCAGCTCAATCTGCATGTTCTCTCCTGCACCATGTCTTTGAGAGGGCATTTTTCCAACTTTTCTGATTAAAGTGGATACACTACTGTAGATACAGAGCTCTTGAAAGCAGAGGCTACTGCTGCAAATCCACTTTTTAAATTTGTTTTTCTGAAACTGATGCCACAAAAAAAGAGGAAAAGTGCTAACTGCATATTTTTTCAATAAAAGGGTTAGTATTTATGTACTTGGGAAGGTTATGACTCAGTTGTATATTATTCAGGACTTCATTTGTGTAAGTTACTTTCTGATTAGTTATTGATTATAATCAGAACTCTTGGAGCTAAATGTGCAATATAGCTAATAAGCAGGTCTTCTGCAGATGAAGAGGATGCTTAAATATAATTTTGATGCACTTTACACTTTCTATTTATTGAACTTTGTCACAAATGGCAAATTGCAGCAGGCCATTGAAACTACAGCAGTTGCAGATTATTTGCAGTAATTCTGTAAGCTGGGAAGTGACAGAATATTAAAAAAGGTCTTGTTTTTCTTGTTTTACCGTCTCCAAAGTTAAGCAATAAAAAGACTTTTCAAAATATCCCTTTCTATCTAACTCAGTTAGATGCAGGCTGGCTAAATCTCGTGCACTGACTAAGACTCTTGTCATGGGTGAGTGCCTCATCAGCTCCCACCAGCTGGCACTGGCTGTGGGGTCAGAACAGGGAAGAAAGCTCATGAGGCTGCCCCAACTGCTGTGTCACCCAGGAGGCTCCCTGCTCAGGGTGTATTTCCCAGCCTCAGGAGGATGGTGCTCCTACTTACCAAGACACCTGGGCTTCAGATAACAGTTTATCAGAAGATTAAAAGCACCAGGCATTTTTACAGTATGTGTGCCCACAAGGGACATGCTCGGGTATTCCCATGTATATCTGAACATGTATTAACTAACTGGATTCTGGGTTTTGTGGGATCCCTACCACTGAAAAGAAAGAGAATGAACAGGATGAAGTCTGGATTCATGAGTGGTGATTATCTTTCTACTTCATCTGTCTTTCACTCTCTCTCTCTCTCCCCGCTTCCTCTTTTTTTTCTATTTCTTTCTCTCTCTCTCTCTCTCTCTCTACCTCACATCTAGTGCTAAATAAAATCTGTACTTTTGGCTTTGGCATATGGCCTTGTTTGCGCCTTAATTTGGGCAGAAGCATCTCTCTCTAATAATTGGACCTTAACAGTAGGTACAAGGCACAAAAGATTGATGCTGCCTAGTCCAGCAGCCCATGGGAAAAGAGAAGGGTGCTGTGGAACTGGCTGCTGAGTGAAACATGCTCCAGGCAGTTTATCTGGCTTCTTTTTAGATGCCTTTGTCATGTTTAGAACGTGGTTGCTGGCAGCAGATATGGAGGTCAAAAATATGCACTGAATCAGCTAAAGGGCTCTCCTCATGTTAATGGGAGTCTTTCAGTGGGTTTTGGCTTAGCATATTCTGTATTAGTGAGTCAGAAATGTTCTCTACCATGAATTTTAGCCAAGAAAATTATACTAGGCTATAAAAAATAATATATAAATATTTATAATCTCTCTCATGAGATAACATTGTATTAATATTCACTGTAAATAAGCATCCTACTGACAAGATTAGATAAAACTTTGGTAAAAGCAAATTTATTGTCTAAAGAAGCCAATGGAAATCAAATCCAAGGCAAAATTTTTCTAGAATGTTTCAGTTCAACCAAAAGTTATCAAAGTCGCCTTTTTTTTGAAGTATATAATCTTTTTGCTGCTTTTAATTTGCATTTGAATCAATCAAAACATAGAAAATGACAGTCAAAACTGCAGCATAGTACATAACACAGACAGTAAGTTTGTAAATAAACGTGAATTTATTTCAGGGACAAACTGAGTCACTTTAAAAATTTCACATTGTTTAATGAACTTTTCCCAAAATAATAACAGCAAACAAAACAAACTCCAAACTCCCAATGTGGTTAAATATAGCTCAGATTTTGAAATAAAATGTATTATTTGCCTTGTTAATAAAAAAGGGTGTAATACCATGCAAAAACATAAACAATACAAACTTCACCAATACTCCTTTGCTGACTTTCATCTGAAGTTTTTTACCTCTTGTTTCATCTCTGTTAGTTAATTCAAAATTCATGGCATATTTTCCCTGCATCTTAGTTGTGAAATTGTTTGATGGCAATCATAAATCCCTGAATACTCAATATAGTATCTGCAAAATCTTTTGAAATTACTTCTTCAACACACAAGAAGAAATTTATAAGACAGATGGAGAAATTATTTACTAAAAGCCACCAGAAATATATATAGACTTCAGCTATCTTGGTCAGCAGAAAGGAGACCATGGCATAAACCAGGTAAAATAATGTAAGAAGTTGTAAAAAAATCCCCTAATTTAGATTCACATGTCTCATGGAAGAACTGGAGTCTCTCTAGACTGAGGATCCAGCTTTGTATTCATCCTCCTATCTAGATGTGATGGTTTAGGGCAAATTCGGGAGAAAACCTCCCAAGGAGCCCTCCCTCCCCTCCCCCCAATCCAGTTTGGGAAAAAAACTTCCTCAGAGAGAAGTGGAAAGAAACCTGTTTATTACACAGCCAAAAAAGGGACGCTCCCCAGAACCATAAATTGCACAATACCCAACGACAAGGACTTCGTGGCGCACTGGAGAGATGTCAAGTTCAGAAAAGAAGTCTCCCCTGTAGATGGTTGCTCTGTTCTCAGTCCCTCCGGTGCTGGGAAAAAAAAAGGTTCTGCTCAGGGTGAATCTTGGCGGGTCCCAGGCACAGGCCCCCTCCGATGTTTCTCAGGGTCCTCAGTCCAGAGAGGTTTGAACAGAGAGGTTTTTCTCCTTTCCTTTTTCAGCGAAAAGGAAAAGAGAAAAAAAAAAGAAAAAAAAGAAAAAAAAAAGCGAAAAAAAGAAGAGCTTTTGCACCTAAGCTAACTAACCACTAAGCAAAAGCAAAAGCTAAAGCAAGAGCCCTAAAAAAAAAAGGCTCTCTCGTGTGTTGCTGCCCCCCTCAACGCTCAAGGCCAGACCGTGGAGGAGAGTTCCTGGAAAAAAAAAAACCAACTACGTGCTTCTCCCTTCCCCCTGGTCTCAGACCCAATATCAAAGGTACAGAGTGTATTATCACCACATACCCAGCAGATGATTGGGGATACAAGCATCACGTCACCCTAGGACACTGGAATGCATAAGACACTGAGGAGTCACCCCAGATGATGAGTCCCAGACTAGGTGATCATTCCATCTTCTCATTCTGGAAAGTGCCTGCCTCAGACTGCTCATGCAATTAAAATAAATGAATCTTGGGATTTTAACTCTTGTTACACTCTGTGGTCTTTTCTATTTTGCATGAGGAGGAGATACTATGAATGTAAAGAAAAATGTTTTCTAAATGCCTCAATTTAATTTCAATCTGTACTTTATATGAGCCAATTTATTGAGTCTAGAAGGGGTCTCATTAACTGATTTGAAGCTGGGTTAGAGCTTTATAGTATCTTTTTACTTTCTGAAAGCTTGAAGTCTCATTTAATTATGTCAGAGTTTTTAATTCTAGCAAGGGTAAACCTAGACAGTATTCATAAGTATATAATAATTGGTGTGATGTATGAAGTGAAATTCATATCCTTCATATCCATGGATTTACTGGTTACAATTCTTATTCATATCTTGTATGACAAAACAGAAAGACTTTCCCATGAATACAGTAATTTAAACTGCCAGATACTCTTGAGTTGACTCCACTTACACCTTCACACCTTAATGACCGTTCCCTATTACTCCTAGACTGGTTCTTAGTTTCAGGATGAATGATTTGTAAGCTGACTCTGTATTGTAACCAAGATGTGTTATCTATTTTATGTACCTTTTTTTTTAATTGAAGAATTCTCAATCATACTGACAAAGTGTGACCGGATGGTTAAGTGGTGTCTAGGACTGACGTCAGACCAACAGACCCTTCTCAAAACACAGGGTTATTATTCTCTCACTCTATGTATGTGTGTATTTTACATTATAGTGGATGGAGATTTACCTGTGTATGGTTAAAATTTTAAAATACTTTGGAGCTATAAAGCTCTAGTCCTAGAAAATAATATTTACAATATATCTCTTTTTGAATTAACTTCTTTAACTTCTACTTAAAAGGGATCAAAATAGAATCCTGGACATCTGGAGACATAACACTGCACATACTAATTCATGAGGTGAAACAGACACTTACTCAGACTTCTCCCTAAATGTTACTAGCCTGCTGATCTATTCTAACAGTCTAATGTAAAAAAAAAACACCAAACCTAAATCCCAACCAAGCAACAAATAAAGCAAACAAACAAACAAAATCCGAACAAAAACAAGCAGAAAAGCCTAGAACAAACACAAAACCAAACCAAAAGAACCCATGAAACCACCCAAAAGGAAATTTCCTTGAGTCTTATCTTTCTAATAAAGAAAAAATAAATCATTGTCATGAAAAACATATCATATAGTGTTCATACATCTTTCATGCATATACATGTGTTCAAAGTAGAGCACTGCAAGGCAGCTAATTGCAAAGTCACTCTGTAGGATATGTTTTAAAAATGCACCAACTTTGAAGAATTAGAACAATCTTCAGCAAACTAGTAAAATCTGTATCCCTATAACAAATTTATATTTGCATCTTTCATTTCTATAATAGACAAGGTGTGTATTTTTCCTCATACCTTCTAAAAGTGACAACTGATTGCCTGAAAGACAGTGATCAACCATACTTAGTTTTTGCTTGGAAAGGAAGGCCATTGTTACAAAGATCTAAAAATAATCCCTTAGGAGTAGAAGCATCTTTTTACAAAAATATAAGATATGATGCTCTCCAATAAAATTTTGGTGCTGTACTCAAATGCTCTGATTTATAGTTGCTTAATATTGTAAGACATATTCTTGCAAAATTATTTACAGTGGTACATAAAATCTCAGTGTTTCAAAACTGAGACAGTATCACAAGCCTTTGAAGTGATTTTCATACAGTTTCAATCCCTTAGTCTTTGAATTCAGATGACATTGTGACAGAATTTAAAAAAAAAAAAAAAAAAGAAACCCAGCTAAAAGGATAAAATAAAGAGAGGGACCATGAATCTTGTCTAAGATCATGGTACATATTCTCTTTAAATGTGTGTGTGTATGTATATACATATATATATATATATATATATATAAAACAGATCCAAAACCATGACAGATTACAGAAAAGTGCAGATTATAAAATCTAAAAGCAGAATTTGTGGATATAAAAAGGATTAAAATGAACAGAAAACATTAAATTAATCAGTAAACAATAACAAGGTAAAACAAAACGACATTTTGAAAACCAAGTTCCTTAAGTTTTTTCAGATACAGAAAAAAAATCCTGGCAACCTGCCAGAGAATCTGCAGCACTTATACACAGATCAAGATCTAAAATGAGTTCTCAAGGAGGATGAGGACACCACAGAAAAAAGAATTAATTATTTCACTCAGTGTTCTGTTTAGAGGGGCTTCTGACAATCTAGATTCTATCCTCTGGGTGGGATAGGACAGATGAATTGTTTCGGGTTGAAGTGCCGCCATTAAAACTTTTAGAAAGAGCTGCTGGAATGAGTATCAGTATCTCCATAACTAGATATTTTTTGTGAAGAAAGCAAGATGAAAACTGCCCGAATATGAGAGGTGGTTTGTAATTTGTCTACTGAATATCCACTTTGCATTAGACAAGAAGGGTTGCAAAAACAGTAACAGATTAAAAGGTTTTATGGAAAAATTAAGGGAACTACAGGCTAGTAAACCTGAAGCTTTTAATGGGTAAATTATTTGAAACTACAGTAAATAATAGGTTCAGTAGACGTTTCACACAGTCATGAAGAATCAGATGGCTTTTCTAGAGGGAAAACAAATTTATTAATCTACAATGAAAAAATCAAAAAAACACATGATAGAATATTTGGTTTTACTCATATTCAGGGATATTAACATGTTCCCTAGCATTGAAGCTAAACCAGCCATGAGCAAAAGCAGTGTTCCAAGGGATTAAAAAAATATAGGAGAAGGGATTTTCATTTGCTTTGGAGAAAGGAGGATATTAGAGGAATCCCGAAGAGAGATGTTCTGGATCAAGTTGTATTAACTACAGTCATAAGTGAGCTGAAAAAAAAAAATAGGTGAATGACAAATTTGCTAACAATGCAGTTTCTTCAGGTATATAACACCAGCTTCAAATATTAAAATCTTGTGCATTTCTGAGTGCCAATATGAAAGAAAATTTATTTACTGGATGCAGAACAATCACCCTGAAGCAAAACAGAATACTGAACATGCATGAATCATGGTGGACTTCATCTTCTTCATTTCTAAACACATCTCAGAGTGCATCTGAATTGTTTTTCCAAAGAGAAAAATATATATTAGAGTTCATAAAGAAAATTACAGAGACTGGAACACAAATCCTTAAACCCAAGAAATTAGTGATGAACTGCTGGCATGAATTTTATGCTATTTCAGTCAATTCCTTCTCAAAAGGAGTGTAATCGAATTTGATACCATAAAAGGAAGTATAATCTGTATATTTAGAGTTATTGAATGACCTCTACATGGGAAGCAATGAAGCAAATTAGAAATCAACTAGAAAAGGAGACATGACAAGGTGAGGTATTTGACAGAATACTTGTCATGAAATACTTCATTAAGTTTCAGATATTTTATCAAAGGATTTTGGATGCCAAAAATATAATTCTATTAAAGGGAAACTAGAACCAATCCTGAACTATTACAGGTAGTCATCAAGATGCTCTTACTTATGAACCTTGGAAAGTGGATGAGTTTATCAAAGGGATTATCCTTTTAAAATATAATTTCTCTATAGGAAGTATTACTATCCTTTATTCAAGTGTCACTTTGGGCTAAAAAAACACTACTTTGACTTAAAATGGCTGTTTGTATGCCTTTTTTGAGTATGGAAATGTATAAATATTTTTACAGTCATCAAACAGTTTAGCTGTTTTTATGAAAATTATTCTTAGAAATTATTCTTTTTGAGATGCAGTACAGTTATACATATATGATGGCAGAATCTAGCTGAGGTTTTGTGTTTGTATGGTAATATACCTCACATATTTCTAATTTAGAAACAGTTGAGCATGTATTGCCATGATGGATTGGATGCCAAATACACTCACATGGACAACAATAGATCACAGATGATCAGCATCAGATGCAGGCACAGGGTATAATACTGGTTCCTCAATAATTTATGATGCAGAATAAAATAAAAGTCATTCAAACTGATGGCTAAGTCTATATTGAATTTTATTGCTAGAAATGACAGTGTGTTAAAAATTCTGACACTGGGTCAGGTGTCCGGAAATCCTTTCAGTCTTCTTGTCCTGTTGAGAATGAGCTCAAGAGAGATGTCACAGCCTTTTTACCCAGGTATCACCAAAATTTTAATGAAAACATACTAAAATGTCTTCTGGTGCCAGTGAATAACAGTGTTCATAAACAATTAGGCAATATTTCAGTTAGACTACATAAAATGCTTCACAAGCATGGGCAGAGTTTATCTAGAAGAGGTGGAGTTACTGTGACTTTAAAGAATACGGTATAGTCTCTTTTCTAATCTTGTCTCATCAAGTGGCAATGCATTCAGAGGGTTAATGGAGAGTTATGCAATATAGTCATATAAAATATGAACATTGGTTCCACTGATGACACCAATACAAGCTTTCTTAGCTTTTTCATACTGAAAATGCAAAATGACTATTAAAGTGTAATGGCACAGAACATCTTGTTTAAAAAAAGAAAAAGCCCTTTACAGTATTCTAGTTTATAGATGATATTTATTGCCTTTGTACTCTTATGGTGTGCTTCTAAGTCAATTGAAATACAAGTGCTAATGAAACCTCTACCATAACACATTCATTCTTTTTTACACCAAATGAGTCTACTACAAGATGTAAATGACTTACATATATCTGCTTCTCAGGTTTTATTGTTTTAGGTTAATTTATTCACTGTAATATTCTTAATGAAAGTAATGACTCTTCCAGTAGTTTGTATATTCATATATTGCAATTTTATTAAATCATGCTGTGAAAGTTCACACTGGCTGCTTTAAACATTCCTGAAGTTTCATGCTATACTTAATATATAAATGTAATCTTCTAGCAGATTATCAGCATAGTATATTTTGTTATCCTTTGCTCTTCCTAATTTGTTCACACCAGGGTATATCTAAAGTACAGTGGTGCTCTTACAGACAGGGCTGTAAGATTCTTATGCATTTTATTAGCACATCTCATTGCACACAGATAAAAATCTTCAAAGCAAAGCCAGCTTAACATATATAATTATTTTCAAATGTACTTTATTGTTATGGAGGTTTAGTGTAAATTTACTGCTCCAGATTTAAGAAAAAAATAATTCTTATGTCACCTTCAGTATTGACTTTTACTTTCAATGTTCAGAATTAATCTTTTCATGGGAAATTAAAAAATAAATCTGGTGACTAGCATCCTTTCACTTGCCTTACACAACTGTTAAATTCTGACTAAAAGCAACATGCAACCTAAACTATTGGATAATACAGCTCTACTTGACCAAAATCTCCTAGAATGCTTATTACATAAACAGCTTGCACTTATTTTATTATTAAGCTTGTCACTTCATCAGTATTGGCAGGTCTCACTTCTTAAAACCTTGTTCAAACACAAGTTACAAAACATCAGGCTTCTAAGAAGGAAGAAATACTGGGAACAGTGTGCAGAATCATGAAAAAAGTTTAAGTGAGTTGCCCAAGGATACAGCAGGCAACAACAACAACTTCTGGTATCAATAAACCCTTTTCAAGACACCGGACTCCATTCAAGCCCAGGACAATCTATTTTAACAGAAAATCCAGTGTTGAGATATGAGCTACCTGTACTACAGTACTAAGACAATATTTCCAAATTGTCTAATATGTTTCATGTGATGTCATGGATCATATATAACTCAACACAAAATAATGCTCTCTTCCTTAAAACAGCATCAATCACGTAATTATTCTCTACCCTTTTCCAATATATACGTTCCCAGGTTTTGTTCATATAAAAATAAGCAAAAAATTGTTAAAAAAATGTTAAAAATGCAAAAAACAAATCCTTAATAAAGTTATAAGTAGCTGCTAGTTTTCACTGCACATTCTTCTCTTGCTTCCTCTGCATGTAAAACAGGAACTATTCCATGGAAGTAGTAAAAGACAGCATTAGTGGTATAAGTCCCCTGTGTTACTGTCTAAGCACTGCAAACAGCCTTCACCTTCCATCCCATCCTATGCCAGTATGAAACTGAAGAGTGATGGTGTTGGATAGTGGTGTTGGAATAATTTGGATAGTGCAAATTATATTTTAAAGTAATAAACTGCTAAAATGAAACATATATTTCTGACTGTAGTGACCAAAATGTGCCCAGCCATGAATGTTAAATTTTGTTACATTGGTTTTTTTTGTGTGATCCTTCACATGGGACAAATCAGCCTCATGTAATTACAAATACAGGTGCTACAATAAGTGTCCATAGAGTTGGAAAGAATTTTTTGCAGATGGCTCAGCATTTAGATGAAAACCATTCCATTTTTTTGCTCTTGACTCCTTTTCTGTTTTTTCCCCTGATGTCTGAGATTCCCTTAGAGCTTAATAGTCAAATCCATAAAGTAAGGTCATAAAAGTTTGGTACTACCTAACTTGATGCCAGCCTCCAAAGCAAAATCTATGTGGATCTCTCTACAGGAATTGGAGAAGTTAACATAGTCTATATTATCTCTATATGCACTTAAAATATCTTTTGAATAACAAACTAAGCATTAATTATCTCTTGCTCTGTAGATTAATGGTTGTAACATTGCAAATTTGAAATAACACATTCCTAAATTATTTCCTTCTCTTAAAAGTCCAAATATAGAGACTTTGCTTTCCCATTTTATCATAGTGGCCTGATACTTATATTATTAGGCACCAATGAATCTCAACATATTTCCAGACATGGAAGTTCAATCAGCTCAATTATCCATGAAAAATAACAAAAAAAAATGTGCACAAAAATCCAAATCCCACTGAAATCTATGGTAATATCTCTGATATCTTCAGGGGACTTTGGATTCAGCTGTCACAGGTGGGTGAAGGTTATGGTTATACTTTGGAATAGTCATAAATATAATTTGATCACAATCTGGTTAGAAATCTTGGATTGTCTGTACTTTCTTCTGAGATACAACTTCAAAACATTTTGAAACATGGAGTTGTTCTCTTTTTAGAAACAACACCTGCAATATAATTTGGAGCTATCTCTATGCAATATCAGCTTCCTGAATAGCCTAAGATAAACAGTTTCAGGTTTTCACTGTAATTGCTAGAAACTGTTTGTCTATTTCTGTTCTGTCCCTTCAACAAAAGAATAATCAATGCAGAACAACATTCTCTCTAAATGCTGAAATAATCTGAAAAATATTTGTGTGGGAGGTTTTCTCAAAAAAATTATTTAGTGTATCACACCTTTGCTCAGAATGCATTCTATTTTCCACATTATTTATTTCATTTCATAATATTAGTAGTAGTTTGATGGAAATTGCTGTCTACAACTGTATTTGAGTACTATATAATGATCACCTCTTTTAAACTTAGGGTTTCTCTCTAAAGGTCTTCATCAGAAAGTGTGATCTGGTTCTGGACATTGAAGCTTTGCTGCCTTAGAGTCAGTGATTACATCTCTGTGTCTGAGGCAGTTGGATGCCAGTCAATGCCTGCAAACCTAAGCTTGAGTCACTAAAGAAGTTTAGGAATCCAAAACCCACAGGAATCCTGTCACAAAAGTACCATCAGGAATCTCTGCTTTAACTATCCAAGACATACGGAGAACAGCCCTATTGGAAAAAAAACCCAAAGCTATCCATGCTTTCCAAAGTGCTGGAATACATATAAAACCAGAGTATTTCTGAGATAGAATGAGAAATGTTTTGATGAAAGTCTATTTCATCAAAATGAAATAGACTATTTCATATTCATATTTCAAAAGTCTATTTCATATGTTTTGATATTCTATTCAGAACAGATATGTATACTTTCTAAATACTTATATGGCACTTTTCATCTTCATAAGTACTTTGCTGATGTTAATTAATCCTCACAATGAGGCGGCTGATAAATCAGGGTGGATGAAGAATTCACAACAATTAATTTATCTAGGAAATATATTTATTTTCCTTAGTGTGAAGTGTTCAAGAACAGACAGGGAGTTTTACTCACTTATTTGTACTTCATAACAATTGAGTTAAAATTTTATGCAAATGTAATTCAATCAATGGAATTATTTAATGTGGCTGGGTTTGAGGAAGAAGCTTCAAGAAATTAACCGTCTGATTTGCATTGCTCTTGAACCAGCAACACTTGCAGACTCCCCACACACATCTTGTACATGCCTGCTCCCCAGTAATGAACAAAGACCTAGTTATCTAAGTTGGTTTGGGGAAGAAACCTGTGATTTTCAACTGCATTAGAACAAGCTTCCAGCTGGTCTTGGATGTGTAGGATAGGTAAACTTTCACCCAGAACACATCATGGTGCTCACTTTCAGTCAATATACAATGAACAGCACCCAATTTAACAACTCCCAGATTTAACACTCATGGAAATTGCCTGGCACCAGCTGGTATTCAATATTTGTAACCTCATCATTAAGATGAGCTGCCCATGTTACATTAACCTGCAGTTCCTGCTATTGCTGCTGGTTATATGTTGTGAACTGCAGCTACAGAATATTACACACTGCACGAGAGCCCCAGCTGACAGCAACCTACGTACTTTACAGCTGCTTGCTCTGCTTTGAGTCAACCTATTCCTGCTTGTTTGGCACTACCATTTTAAAAGTTAATGTCAGAAAAAGAAACAAGGAGACAGCACACTGATGACAGAACAAAAAAAAAAAAAATTTTTTTTTCTAGCACTTTAAACAGCAGGCAAGTTATATATGGAGTAAAATAGGCAGGGTACATGTCAGCTCATAAATTTGTCATGAGAACTTCTGTGCTCCTTGCCACAAAGTTACATTGTGAGCAATGGGAATATTGCAGTGGAACCTATAGAAATATTGTAATACTATGAGATTTTGCTAAAGAAAACATTTCATCATTTAAGAAAGACTTCTCCATTGCAGTGGAGAAAAGGACACCTCCATGTAAAAGTGCACCTTCTGTAATAGTCACACATAAAAGGTCTATTCAATAGAAAGAAACAGGCACCTTTAAGAGAAGTTTTGCATACTGCCAGCAGAGATTAATGCCATTTATTTCTTTTTGCTTACCCTACCAAGATCTCAGGTTGACCAGGTTCCTCAGTTATGTGCTTCTCTTGGGTAAGAGGTGAGAGCATAGAAAGCCTCCCTTTAAAACAGCTTTGGTTTGCCCAGAGCTGCCAGGGAGATTTCCTGGTGCTGGAGAATTTGTCCTGCTGCACCATGACAGAGTGTTGCTGCTGGAGAAGGGAGTCTCTCTGTATCCCTCTTCTCTGAATAGTGTTCACAGTAGTAATAACAATAATAATAAAAAAACCCAAACTGTATAAGAACAGGCATTAAATACTTCTATTTTTTCCTACTTTTTGCAAAAATACTTTAAAAATTGTACTTAAATCTTTGAAATTCAAAATAGGTCCTTTGAAATATTTTTCTTAAATGGAATTCAAAGCTTCTAGCTCGCTTTTGATTTCCCTGTTATACACTTTAAAGTGATCATAAACATGACATATAATTGGTTACCTTCCAATGTACCTCTCCAGCATTAGAAGAAAAAACAAGTTTTCAGGCTGAAGCCTGATTGACCCTGGCTTTACCCTATGGTTGAAAGAAAGGTTTTAACCTAGTCCAGTTCCAGCCATGGAAAATGGAAAACAATTAAATGTTTCCTAATTGCATTATCTACTATTTTTGAAGTTAATAAAAGCATAATCTATTTGTACCTGCCATCTGCCTTAGGAGACAGCAGAAGATAATGAAAATATTTTACTATCTATTTTCAAATTATAAGCTGTTGTTTCCAAAGAAAGTCAAACCCCATGTATATTATCACTTTATTGTTCTCCAGGGTCTGCAGTCACTATAGTGATTGTAATTACATGGCTTCATTAACTTTCTACATTCTACCTGTTATGGGGGTTTCACATTAAGAAAATTTGCATATACAGGAAATGAATACTGCTTGCAAGAAGCTAATGTCATTAAACATTTAAGCAGTCTCTCTCAAGTAAACAAGGAATTTTTGCAAGAATATCCTCTTAGTGTGCATTTAAAACCAATGCAGTCTCAATTGTCACTTTAAAGAAAAACATACAAAAAACATTTAGAGTAAGCAACAGCCATCTTAAGAAAACTGCTTTAAAATTGGAAATAATTCAATTACTCCCACAATCATTACAATGCATGATTATGCAGGTGTAATATCCTCCTGTCAGATTAATACTAATTCATGGTTAAGAGAGTGTATGTGTGCTTATGATATACTCTAACCAGTGACCTATATTTTAATAGCACAACCCAATGACGATTTTCATTTTCCATCCAGTAATTGCCTAATTTTTGCCATCAATGGATTATACATAAAAAATAACTTTTTTATTTAAATATTTTATTTTTATAAAAAGCAAAGAAAGACTCAATAAGAACAGAAATTTAACCCTGTGCACTAGTAGTAGTGTCATGGGTTGACCCTGGCTGGATGCCAGGCACCCACAAACGCCCCTTGCTCACTCCCCTTCTCAGCTGTAGAGAGGAGAGATAACACAAGGAAGGGTTCCTGGGTTGAGATAAGGACCAGGAGAGAGATCCCTTATTAAAGACAATCAAGGGCAAAACAGGCTCAACTTAGGGATATGGAGTGAATTTATGACTAACAAAATCAGAGCAAGATAATGAGAGGTAAAATAAGCCCTTATAAACACCTTCCCCCCACCCCTCCCTCCTTCCCAGCTCCATCCCCTACCCCAGCAGTACAAGGGGACAGGGAATGTGGTCATGGCCAGTTCATCACCCTTGGCTTCTCCCGCTGCTCAGGGAGAAGACTCATTCCCCTGCTGCTCGGTGGGCTGGCACAGGAGCCAGTTCTCTGTGAAGCTCTCCAACGTGAGCTCATGTCAGAGCACCAGCTCCCTGTGACCCAGCGTGAGTCCATCCCNCTGCACTGACCGTGGTGTCTGCATGTTGCTCTTCTCACATGTTCTCACCTCCTCCTCTTTGCTGGCTGGAATTAAAACTGTGCCACAACCTTCGATTTTATTTCTTCTTAAATATGTTATCACAGAGGCATTACCACAATCTACAATTGGCCCAGTTTTGGCCACTGGCACATCCATCTGCAGAGCCATGAGGGATTGGCTCTGCTGGATGTTGTGGAAGCCTCTAGTAGCTTTTCCCAGAGGCCACCTCCCTGGCCTTCCCACTATCAAAACCAGGCAATGCAAACCCAATATAAGTAGGAATACAGATGTTTTTTATTCTGTCACATTTTCATTTCATGAGCTCAACACATGCCCACCAATGCCAAAGGACCTAGGTTCATTTTTTGTTTGCTTAAGACAGTTTTTACTGAGAATACCAAGCTGCTGACTTCAGTAGATACAAAATTTTAGAAAAGTTTTTTTGATTTGAAGCCTTTTGCCTTGTCCAAAATTCTTACTGTAGCACTATGCTTTAATACAATGCCTTATGTGTGCCTAGCTCTTTTAAAGAATCTGACCTGATTCTTACTTAATCCCATTCTGTGTTGTGTTTCTACCTCTCCTATCATATTTGTCTCCTTTGTCTTGACTGTGATGTTCACAGTTCTGAGATTTTTTAAATACTATACCAGCAAACACCACTGGAGCACAGGCATTATTGTTTCCTTTAGGAATCTTACAGCTCTATGCCATTTTTGGGGACAATTCTTTTGATCAAAGTAATTTGCTTATACAATGTAGGGGAGAATAAAATGTGCAATTGCCTTTTGTAGATTCTACTTTAAGGAATTCAGAGGTCTCAAACTGAAGAATGGACATTCTCGTACCTAATTTATAGGTGCTTAAGGCCTTTACTGGTTCTCATTCTTCACACTTTCTCCTTAGTATCTGTCTGAATTAGACTTTATCTTTAAACTTCTTTCCTTTTCTAATTTTCAGTAAAGCAAAAATACCACAAAACCATTTTTTTCCCCTGGTCTATTATTTGGTTTATATTTGTGCAGCACTTTGAGCTCTTCTGTTGAAAAATGCTGTAAAAATATAAAGTACAATGAGCTGGACTTCATCCTGCTGAAATGAGGATGTAAAAGAAGCATAAGAAGGTCCACCAAGTTCCCTATTGTACCAGCTCTGAGTGCAATATCTATCTTCTGCTTACTGTGAATACAAGGATTATATTAAACTGGTATCCATCCAGCCATCTTGACAGGGAGAACAAGGAAAGAAGTAGACCAAAATATTAAGAAGGAAGTCTGAGGTTCATCTGTGTATGGTGAAAGAACTGTTAAACAGTTCTTTCAATGGCTTCTTTAACACAGGTGCTTAAAGAAGCTTCTCTTGTTGCATGAAGTAGTATCACACAGCTCACCAAGGCCATGGATTGTGTGAGAATTTCCTGATCAGCTTTAGTAGGAAATTCAGTGCATAAATTCTCCCGTGGTTATTCCAGTTAAGCTGTCTAATTTTGCAGGGAAACAAATGAGAAGCACTCACATAAGCTCTGCGTAGCTGAGTGGTAAAGTTTTTTGGACAGTGCTGTTGGTCTGTGCTGTAAATCTCTCCAGTCGGTCTGTGCAGCACCTGGTCCTGTGTTCTCTTTCTCCTTTTCTCAGGATGCCTTACCTTGCAGGGAGAGGTGGGCTTGGGTGAGGGAAGAGTTTTTCTTCTCTCACCTCCAATGGGGCCATGAGCTCAGTGGGAAGAGAGTGAGAAGGAAATGTACTAAGTGAGGTGCTAATGACTCAGGAACTACAGTGTGAAAGGGCTTATGGGTGAGGGAAGTACCCACTATTCAAGCCCTTCTTCCAGAGTACAGCAGATAACCCATACATAACATTTGTGAGTTTAGGTATTCTTGCCTTTTCACCTCAGGATTGTCAGTTATTTCTCATTTATGAGCTCATTTTCTTGGTATGACGCAAATGCTTCCTTCTTTTTTTTTTCATTTATTGTCATCAGAGTTTTTTTTTCACTGATTGACCTGACTTTCTTCCAATACAGAGATAGATTTCTTGTTTGCAGCAGCTCATGTTAATGGCTTCTCTTACATCCTTGCCTTTTGCAGTATATTCTTCAAAGTACATGATGTACAGAAGTGACTTTCCAATTCCATACTACAAGTACTCAGACACTGTTTGAAATATATTGGTTTCTTAGATTGCAACTATTGATCTAACTTTGTTACTGGAATCTTATGGTGAAAAACCTTTCTTCTCACAGCAACCTATTTTTTTTTCCCCTACATCTTGCTTTGCTTAACTTATTTCCTGACTTACAAAATTTTTTTTTTTTTTTTTTTTACATTCTCAGCAGTTATACTTCCTTTCCTTTAACAGCTGTTCTTAAGGAATTTCACTGTTGTATATTTATCTGTGTGCTAGACTGTTTTACTCTCTTGGTACCTGCTGTCTTTACTTGAAGCCTCTAAACCAGTAATTGGTAACAAGTTTCTCTCAGTGGGTTTTACACACAGCTGCAAGGCAGAAAATAAACAGTTCTTTCAAGTTTACACTCTTAGGGTTACAGCTGTATACTAATGACTTCCCCAGCTTGCTAATGCAATTTTTAAAGAGATATCATCCTTTTGCATTAACAGATTTCTAATAGCTTTACCACGGTTTCGGCATTACCTTGTAATAAAAGTGGTGAGAACATGACATCAGAACAATTTCCTTCCTAATTAAAGTATCTTTCCTAATTAAACTAGTCACTGGTGTGTAAGTCCGTAGCTTTTCGTCAAGAAACAATTCACATCCCAAAAGTTTTTTAACTTATTATGATTTAAAAAAAATAAAAAAGGTAGGAATGCCCAATACATTTTCACTCCTAATGATTTAAACTATTAAACAAAAATAAATTGTAGAAAAAAATATAGTGTGAATTAGGATTGTTCAGAATTTTCTGTTCATGCTTTTAAGCAGAAATATTCAAGTACGTGAAAGGTGGAATTCTTTTGTTTTTACTAAAAAATATGTGAACATATAGTCAATAAAAACAAAGACAAAAAAGTCAAAATGCAATCTTTAGCTAGAGTGTCCTGTTCTTTTCCTCTTAAGTCTTTGACAAAAAAAATCCCCAAAGAAACAATGTTTCTTAGAAAGTCTGAGGAGGGTAAAATAAATGTTTATTCAGCTATTTTAATCTTAATAAGCTAGCTCATGTTTTAATACACAAAAGGATGTATACTTTGCTGAAAATACAATGTATGCATAAACTCTGTGTATATGTATGTGTGTATAGATAGAGGAGAAAAATAAAGTTAAATAGAATTAATGCACCTTTTGTAACTCAACTTGTTCTTGAGTTGGGTTTTTTTTTTTTTTTTTTTTCACCTTCTAAAGAAACTTTTTCAAAGGTTTCAGAGACTTTTTTTCTCTCAGGCTATTCCATTATTAGAATCTAGTTTGGTTTGGGTTTTTTTACAGAATGAAACAGTAATGCTAGCTTGCTCTTGTTTAAGCTTTACATGTGACTTTCATCTCCTAATAATATTTCAAAAGCTTATTTAACAAACTCAAAAAGTATCTACAATATTTTACACAGCTATGCAAATCAGACTACTAAAAGCTTGGGATACTGGGGAAATGTGGTTATTCCCATCGCAAATACAAGAACAAGAAGAAACAAGAAGAAAAGATTCATCCCTACTGATTTGGAATGGCGGACATTGTGATTGTACAGTGGAAGTGGGATAACCTCCTGACTTAAGAGGGAGTAGCACAATTGCTGATATTCCTGAATTTGTCTATCCCTACCACTGCAGCAAAATGGCAAAGTGCTCAAGGTCACATGGAATTGATTTTGGGCTCTAATTTTGTCATGCTCATTCATGTCATATCTATAAAATAGCTCTGTGCTGCTTATTAGAGCAATGCTCTGTTCAGGGCATCTTGTAAGTACTTTGGAAAGAAGTACAAATCCTTTGCCTTCCTATGTCAAGAGCAGAAAGAAGAAACACCTAATAGCAACAAGGAGGATCTGGTACCAACTTCAATGCCTGAGTCACTTGACTGCAGCTGTCTGTGGCATGTTGATGGATGGGAAAGTGAGGCCAAGGTGTGAGAAACCAAATGCTCAAGCACATCTTCACACAATGGCTGTGTTTAGCATAAATCTGAATTTCCTTTCTAAGAAGTGCATGCAAAGCTGGAGGCAATACTATATTAAAACATTATTTTTTTTAGTTGACTCCTGTGAATAGGCAGCTGACCATATTAAAATACATCCTACCAGATATTGTCCCTTTAACTTCTGTTTGTCAAAGGCAGAGAAGTGAGACTAAAAGTATAAATCCATGATAACTATAGATGTAAGAGACCAGAATGTGTTTTACAAATTTTCTGTCGTTTAGCTAACTACCACCTTCTCTAGTTCTATGTCCAGAATGCCAGAGGCAATGTGGAAATGGCAGCTTATTTTTTTCTTTTGAAATGTTGTTTCCATTACTTAAGATGTTATGTGTTACGTGTAAATAAATCTTTAATTTCCTGTCTTCAGGGAACAATAACCTCTTATTTGAGTCATTACATTGAAGATGTAATATGCATGGACCATTTGAGGTAGTAGGAATAAGATTTCCCAGAGAGTAGGAAGGAAAGCATGTTTTTTAGAGATTTCATTTAGTAAAGTATTCTGAAGGCCATTATTTTGTAGTTTTTTATTAGTTTCAAGTTAGGACATACAGGTTTATATAATTTTAAATAAAGTAGTGCGTAAGTACTACTTGTAAGTAGTATCCTGTTGAAATGACTGACAACAAATAAATATGTTACACCCCTACTTTCTAAATGCGAATTCTAACATCAGTGTTCGTGGAGTAGTGCAGTCTATGAAGTTTTGTGAAACTAGAAACTTCACAATGGTGACAAATAGAAAACTGGACAAAAACTTCTACAGGTGTCATGGTACCTTTGGTTCCTGAACAGTGTATTCTCTCTTTTAATATTAACTACAAGCTAAGAAGCATTTGACAGTTTACAAAATGAGAACACAATCAGCTTGACCACATTATACACTATTGCACACAAGAATTCTTAAGGCTGTTTAACAAATGATTTTTTTCCCTACTTTTCATTAGAGGCCTTTGTTGCCATCCAATCTTGATTTTAGAAATTAAAGCTAACAACCAGATTGAAAGAAAACAGAGACTGACAGCATGGGGCACAGTCTCAAAGCCACAACTAACAGCATGAGGCAAAGCAAACCTCAAGCTATTCCAGATCTTAGAGAGGGAACGGGGGTGGGAAAAGCATTTGCAGGAAAACTCAATTATAACAACCCACAGCTATGGTAAAGCACTTGTGAATGTTGACACTAATTCTTTTTTCTGCTTAATGTTTTAATTAAATACCTATAAGCCAACTCTTCTCCTCAGTCAGTGTCAGAGCAGTACTTCTCTATGGATAAATGTTTACCGCAAAAACTCTGCTGAGGGTTTCAGCAAACAAGTCTCAGAGAACTGAGAAGGCTTTCAGCTGAGGCACTTGAGATCAAGAAAGCACCAGTGATTAGAGACTAGCAGTACAATAACAGGACGATTTAATCCACCCAAATGTCAGTCACTGGTTTACAAGTTGGCAATCCCATCTTCATCTGCAGACAAAAGGGCATTGGTTAGTCATCTGTTTAATTCTCTTGCTGCGGCATGTCACTTGGATGTTGAAGGAAAATCCCTTGATTCAGTCTGCCATTTCTGACAGTCTCCCTCTAGACCATATTAATAAGCTTTTTAGAGAAGTGAATGGAGAATAATCAGCAGGCAGCCTGCACTCAAAATGGAGACAGAACAGACAGCAGAAATGCCTTCTTTCCTTTCTAGTTATGGTGCATAGGTGACCCTTCTCTCACAGAGCAGCAGATAATTTAGACTAAGATTGCCTTTGAAAGCCACAACATAATTAACCACTTCATGCATGTGATGTCTGTCTAGCTTCAAAACCTGATTCTTTGCAATGGAAAAGATTCAGCTACATTTGAATTAGATTTATGAAACATGTTAACAGTAGCACAAACAGATAGAAAGGCTGCCTGGCATCCCAGAATACCTGGGGAATTTCAGTCAGAAAACAAACATGTTACTCTTTAATGTAGGCTCACATCTCATTATAAAATCACAAGTGGAATGAGACACACTTTGCCTTTTTAACTGTGTTTCCAGGAGGCAGGTAAGTGTTGTGCTACAGCCAGTCCTGCTAAGATCTGCATGATTTTAATATATTTTGAAAGCAAATAATTTCCTAGATAATGGGGGTCTTGCTGTGGACATTTCCTGTTTTTCTCTATTAATAATTTCTCTATCGCCAGCTGTAAATTGAAATTGTCAATAGCTTTGTTTAACCTATCGTGCTCTGGCTGTTTTAATGTGTGGCTGAAAACCAAACTGTTTCAGGGTACCCTTATTTTCTTTTGGGTAGAATTAGCTGGTAAGGCATTATTAAACACTGAGAATGAGAAAACAGAAACCTTGGAGCCCTGAAAAACCTTTTTATTTCACTTGAAGATGAAGGAAGTAAGCACTATTGAAAATCAAGTTCAAGATATGCACTTAGAGACAAGAAAAGTGAAAGGAGGTTAAAAGGAGAAGGAAAGAAATGTAATCCTGTATGATGTGGTAAGATGTAGGTAAGGCTCGGGGAGGAATTTGTCAAGCAGAAAATTGACAAAACCTGCTATTAATTATTGTGCTGATGCTATCAGTGGCATTACCATAATCAAAAAGTGAGGCGTGAACACAATTCACGAGGCACTAGGTCGCTTGGGGGTTAAATCATTTATTCTCAAAGGGGATTTTGAGAAAAAAAACATAATTAGCAGTAAGAGAGAGCACAAGAATTATTTTATATAGCTCATGTCTTCAGTACTATCTTAGTGACAAACTCAGACATTCTCCTGTTTGTGTGGAAAGGAATAGAGGAAGATGGAAGGAGACTTCTGCTGCTGCTGCAGCTACCAGGAAAGAAGACTGTATCACAGTTAAGCACCTTTTTGTTATAGAAAAGTTAGGTTCTCTTTAAAAATGTAAGTCCCATATTCCAAAATACAATGGATAGAGGAAAAGAAAAATGAATTGATTGTCTCTATGAAATACCTTTTTATTTATCTTCTTTTGGGTATGAAACACTGCAGCAAAGACTGAGACAAGTAGGCACTACTGTTTTGGAACCTCTTGTCCAGGGAGATGGTGGAGCCACCATCCCTGAAAGTGTTAAAGAAGCAACTGGACATGGCACTTAGTGTTATGATTTTGTTGGCATGGAGGTGTTTGGTCAATGGTTGGACTTGATAATCTTGGAGGTATTTTCTGACCTTAATGGTTCTATGTTTCTATGATCTTCATTCTCAACAAAAACATCTTCAAGAGAAAATGTAAAAAGAAATTAAAAACAAGACCATATCCTCAGGTTACTCATGTAACTTAACTCATTGCCTTGTAAATTTAAACGATTAGTGGAGGTGAGACAAATTCAATATTTACAGTAGTTGTATATTAGAAGTCAACATTTATCAAATGTTATAGGCAAAGATGAATAAATAATGCTGAAAGTGTTTGCAAATGTTACTTTGAAGTAAAACAAAACGTTCACTTTGATTGACTATATATATTATTCACACACTGCAAACATTCATGCAATCAAGACTGTGTTCATGATGGTATTGTAATCTCAGCCTATTAACAATCTGCCATACTACTCACTACAGAGAAAGTCATATGGGAGTGTTAAAATATCCTGACTTTTCTGAGATAGAAATGGGCACAAATAGTAATGTGACTAGTGATATAAAAAAAGTGGCAAAATGGGTAAGGTATTTAAGAGGAATGTCACAATTAAAAAATCAAAAGATTTTGTTGTTTGTTTTTTTAGTGTCTATGTTTCTGTAGCCAGAATGAAAAACTAACTGTATAAACTGTCTGTATTACTGGTCCTTTACCACTTTAAGAAAGCCCATGAAAATCCTTCTCCCAGGAGGTGTCCAGGAACAATGGCCAATGAAGGCAGTGGGTGTTGCCCTGCTGGTAAGCAAAAATCACTTGTTAATACCCAATCAGAAGACCTTTTTGGTTCTAAGTAACCTTGCCAGATTAAACTATAAATAAACTTTTCTATTTGCAAGGAAATCTCAAAGAAAAAAGATAACATTCCTAATGAAAAGCAGTATTGGAAGAGTAGAAGATGAAGCCTTTTGTGATTTTATGTGGGACTGCCTGTAAATTTTTGAACATCTAGAGTACATTATAATGGATGAATGAATGAATACAAAATTTTTATAAATCCCATAATATTCTTATCCAGGCAATAGCATTACTTGATAAATGTTGATAATGAGGAAACAAATTAAAGGGAGACCACCAAATAATATTAGGAGAGGTCTATGCAACAAAGATGAACACGTATATTTGAATAGAGAAGAAATTGAATTTATTTATGCTTCTAATTTGCTGAAAGGAGTTGTAGGAATGATTGTTTTTCCATTAAATAAAGTTTTTCAGGAGCTGTGGCATATCTTTCGAGCTAAAAATATTTACCTGTTTTGAAACTAATGCCAGTAAAGTGGCTCTTATTAGTCAATATCCAAATTCTCTTGGAAACTTTGTACTTGCCCTTCAGTAGTACCAACATGCTCATCCCTCTTGCACAAAAGAACTATTTCTAGGGCCATTTGTGAGATTGGGAAAAACTAGTTGAGTTTTCCTGATCTGAATCCAAAATGGCCAAAAGTAGGTGTGATGTGTCCCGTGATGTGGCACCTAGGGTATAGTGTATCTCAGGGGTCCATACTGGGACCAGGGGTATTTAGTATTTAGTATCATCACGAATGACATCAAAAAAGGGATCAAGTGCACGCTCAGCATGTTTGTGGATGACACAGACCTGAGTGATGCAGTTGGCAGGGTTGGAGGGTGGGATACCATTCAGTGTGACCTGGACAACCTTGAGAGCTGGGCCCATGATGTTCAACCATGGGAAGTGCCAGCTGTGGCATCTGGGTCAGGACAAACTCTTTTATCAAAACAGACTGAGGGGTGAATGGGTTTGAGAGCAAATAAGAACTTGGGGGTTCTGGTGGATGAGAGACGGGGCATGACCTAGCCATGTGCAGTCACAGCTCAGAGAGCCAAACATGTCCTGGGTTGCACCTGGAGCCCTGTGGGCAGCAGGGCAAGAGAGGGGATTCTGTCCCTCTGCTCTGCTCTCCTCTCGTGAGACCCCACCTGGAACACTCCATCCAGCTCTGGGAAACCCAGCACAGGAAGAACATGTATCTCATGGATCTTTTGGAGCAAGTCCAGAGGGAAGCCACCAAGATAATTGGAGAGATAGAGCACCTCTCCTGTGATAAAAGGGTGAGAAAATTGGTATTATTTAGTCTGGAGAAGAGAATGCTTTGTGGAAGCAACTCAGTAGCCTTGCTTTGTTACCTAAAGGAAGCCTATAAGAAAACTGGAGAGGGATCTTTCACAAGGGCGTATAGTGATAGGAAGAGGGATAATGACTATAATCCAAAAGAGAGTAGATTTAGCCTGGATGAGGTATTAGCTTCCCATGTGTTGGTGAGGCACTAGAACAGGTTACCAAAAGAAGTGATCAATGCCCCATACCTGGAAGTATTCAAGGACAGGTTTTATTGGACTTTGAGCAACTAGGTCCATGGAAGGTGTCTATGGCAGGGGGGTTGGAATGGGATGATCTTTAAGGTCCCTTCCATCCCAAACCATTTTACAATGTTATAATCTTAATGTGTACAGAACAGGCACCAAACAGGTTGTGCAACATAATTAATCACATTGGTGTGAAAATTCAAATGAGATGCATTTAATGTGTAAGAAAGATGAAAACTAGCAAAGGTATTAAAAATAAGGCTACTAGATAGAAATCCTTTCAGAAAGTCTTAGACAAGTAAACACATCCTGACCAACAGGATGTATCTTGTACTTGTTGCAGTGAAATTCTTCTTTTAGAGCATCAGCTGGGGACAGTGAGGTGTGGTGCAGGACATCACTGAGGGATAAGTATCTAGAAATTTGAGGTCAAACCCACAGTATTTTTCATGGGCAACTACTAAATTATTTTGAGAAGAACATTTCACTTCAAGCTTAAGATTCCCCGGGCTGTTACAAAATTAGAGAACAGGCCCCTCTCCATAGTTATGATATGGTTGTGTTTTGATATCTCCTTAGTCAGTTGATTACAGCAGTTCAGAATGATAGAAACCACTGAAAGAGACAACTGCAAAATTAAATTTGTGTTAAAGGCATACAGCTCTAGTTAAATTAATTTCTTCCCACTTACCAATAATGTAAAAGACAGTACTGAAGGCTTGGAATATTGTGTGACTCAAGCAATTTTTTACTTCAGGATACTAAAGCAGCAAAGCATAAAAATTTAGTCTCTTTGCTTCATTTCTGCTTTCTTGGTTGCCTTAAAGTTTAAATAAAAAACCATAAATAGTGTTCCTGAAATAAAATCTTCACACAAAAAAGAGCCTCTAAGTCTTTGTTAAGTCTAATATCTGCATGCAGTCACATGACTGTTCAGAGTCACTCACTGGAGCAGCTGTGAATGCATATGAAATGAAAAACCTCTGTCTTATGTATGAGGAATATAAAACATGCTGCTACTTTCTGAATACTTAGTGTTAATTCTCCACTTTTTCTCATTATTATAATTAAAATGTTTGAATTAGAGTTGGCAGAGAGCATTTGCTAAACCATGTAGTTACTGGTATTTCTGGCATAGGATAAACTCACATGGAGAAGTGAATCTTTTGAACAGGATGGCAAAGTGCTGTCCTGATTGTGACAATCAGTGTTGTCAGCGTGTCAGTGACTCTAGCTGGATTCACTGAGGCTCCACTGAGCCTTTTTGCTGAATTCTTATGCCCAGCTGGCCCATGGTCCTGTTTGATCACTTCAGCACTTGCACCATCTGTTGCTATTGATCATCCTAAAGTATGATCATCCTAGCTACCGTAGGAGATATCGTGTGAGGGATTGTCCAACATGATCAATTTTTCATCTGTTGGAGCAGTTTTTACTAATTACAGATGCCTTATCTATGTACAGTTTAGTCGATTCTAAGGCCAGAACTGCTGGGAGGAGTTTCTGGAATGACCAGGTTCTCCACCCATGATATTAATCATTTTAGTTTAAAATAGTGCATAGAAATAGCATTATATACTGCTGAATCTGTCTGTGGGAAGCTCTGGATATGTCTGAGATTCTCAGCTGAATTATTGTAAATGTTGGTCAAATGTTTTGTGTTGTATCCTGTAAATTCTTTGTACTAGAAGAGGAATAAAACTGGTATAACAATAAAATCTTAATTTTCTGCTTTAGATACAGTAAAACAAACCAAAAATATTTCAAAAGTATTCTTGGTGTCTCTGTTTTTTACCCCTGATAGTGCTTAAATCAATCTGATGTTTATTTTCAAACAATTCTCTTCTGTGTAATGATTTGCACACTTCATCAAATAAATATACAGACTAACAGAGATGCCATAATGTCAGCCATTGGAATTCCATTAGCAAAAGTCATTTGCTATTCTGAATCATTTACTATCCTTACTATCCTATTACATCCATTTTAGATTCAATTCCTTTGAATTGCAAGGCTTCTTGTCCTAGACTGACCCAGCAGTTAAGTGAGAGACTACACACCTGAACAAAGCAAATTAGATTTGGTCTGTGGTTCCTGAAGCATCAAACAGAGATGAGTTCTCTTGCATTTGCTTTTACTTTTTTATTTAGTGATGAGACTTAATTTTTATGAGTCTTGTTCTAAACTTTTGTATCTGCAACTGGATGAAATCAATGCTACTTGCTCAGATTGGGTGTTCCTTAAGACACCTTGCAGGCTGGCCCCATGCAGATGATGCATTATTGATGTTTCTAACTTAATTTTTGTATCAATCAGTTGCAGGAAAGACTTTTTTGAGGGCATGTAATAAAGGAATTTAGTCATTTTTGTAATTATATTGCTCTTTTGCTTTTTTTCCCCCTGAGTATTTCAGATAAAACTAATACAAAATGTATTAATCAATTACTATTATTTGGTTTTATTTAAAACCAAACAAATCAACCAAACTATAAAACTATAGAGGAAAAAAAAAAAGAAATCACATGAATTCAAATGGAGACCAATAAAAAAGAGGTTAATCTTATTAAAAGTTAGGTACACAGTCTTAGGAAGACCAAAGATTACTCTTTTATGTTATATGTCTTGAGCTGGCCTCTGCATTTTCTCAGGAAGTAATTTCTTGTTCGGTATAAAAATACAGAGAGTGGTAAAGAACCTTGTAGTAATTTTCTCTTGCCCTTGGATGTCCCTAATTGACTAATTACTTTAACTTCACCTCATAAAGGCAGGAAGGATGCTGAGGTACAGGCAATGGTTTTTGCAAAATCCAAATCAAGAGAAAGATGACTGTGATTAATGTTACCTACTACCCCTTTCCCATTACACCCCTGCAACCTGTATTTTCAAGTGATTTATATATTATGGTGGCTCACTGATGCTTAGATTTTAATTGGGGGCCTGTAGTAGTGAGAAGAAAGTACTAAGGTGCTCAGACCTATGTGGGAAATACACAACTGCAAAAAGTGTTCTCTCTTGTTCACAAACAGATCCTGACATAGAGACACATTTGTTACTAATGGAATTCAGTACTTAGCATGATTATTATACTACCAAGGGGAATTCTAAACAAATTTTCTCTTCAGAAGGTCACATAGATGTCCTTTAATTCCCATTCAAATTTAATGTGACACATGAAGAACTAGTTTGAAAGGGATGTAAGTTGCACACTTTTCATGTGTAGAATTGTCAAATAAATAAAGAATTCAATAAATATATGTAAAAAACATATCTTACACAATTACAAATTTTCCTGGACAGCTCAATATTAAGAAATCTCTGCATTATCTCCTAGCTGCACACACTTTTGATGAGAGGAATAAAACCAAGATAATTTTGTAGAAGGAAGTGAATGCTTCCATTTGAACAAATGTACCTGGAAAAACATACAAAATTTTCAGGCACAATAACCGTACTTAGGTAGGAAAAAATAGATTCAATATAGTAACAAAAATAATATATAGGATTTCTTTCACTTTGAGATTGATAGACGGCAGTCTACACTTTTCAAAAGAAAATGAAGATAAGATGATAAGAAACTTTGTTCTTTCATATCTTATAGAAATAATTGCGATAGATAGCAGTGGAACAATCATGGAATCATAGGATCATT
>VYXD01002151.1:464851-509325 GCA_013397195.1 Hylia prasina | reverse complement strand
GTGCTGCAGAATTCAAATAATCCATTATTTTGAGCCATCACCTTTCGTTGAAGGCTTTGCATGAGACGTCATTCTCAAGTGAAGGTTTGGGTACAAAATTTAAANGCAGGCTTTTACCGTTCTAACTATGCCTTTTACTGTGAAGACCAACAATGGTCCAGCTTATGCCTCGCAGAAGGTGCAGCAGTTCCTGCAATTGTGGAGTGTGTCACACAAGTTTAGTATTCCACATTCCCTGACTAGTCAAACTATTCTTGAACACACTCATGGTACTCTAAAGCAGGTTCTTCAAAAACAAAAACGGGGAATGTAGGGTGAAACCCCGCACAGTCAGTTGGCAAAAGCTTTGTATACGATCAATCATCTTATGGTGCTGCAGAATTCAAATAATCCATTATTTTGAGCCATCACCTTTCGTTGAAGGCTTTGCATGAGACGTCATTCTCAAGTGAAGGTTTGGGTACAAAATTTAAACACCAAGCAGTGGGAAGGCTCATTTGGGCTTATCACTTTGGGTCATGGGTATGCATGTGTATCCACAGATACTGGGGTACGCTGGGTACCTGTGAAGTGTGTTTGTCCTGACCTGCAACTGCAAAGGCAGAACCAGGCCAACAGTCAACCCAAAAACTGCAACCAGAATGAAAGTCATCAAGTGGGGGAATCCTCGAGTGATGACTCAGATGCAGATGATGCGAGTGATTACTTGGATGGCCCCTCCAGAAGCAGACACTGAACACTTTGCATTTTTATTTTTCTTTTTTCTTTTTTTAAGCAGAAAAGGATGAGATATAGCCCTGGTTCCATGCCTGAGGTGTCTGGTTCTTCTGAAATTCTTTTCCAGGGAAACTTTGTAAACATAAGGAATGTTTTTGTAACTGTACCTATGTTATTCATTCCTTCTGACAGGAGGGACTTCTTCTTGATGACCCTCTGGTTTGACCAATGTGATTGAAAGGGTTTACCTTTGTTTCACCAATCAAACTGGTCTGTGTAAAATAGTATATAAGGGAGACACATCCTGAAATAAAGCGTTATTTTATAGTCTTCTGAATCTCAGAGTCTTTGTCGTTTGTGGTGTAAAACAGCGACAGTAGGCTATAGGGAAGCTGGAAGGGCAGTGGAGTTTCTATTCTCTGTCAGGTAGCTAGAAAATCACTGGCAACCCTATCTAAAATTAATTGAAATCTTTCATAATATACATGCTTGCTAATGCTGGAGACGAGCAAGGATTGGAGGTCTCTCAGGACCTCAGAAGTGAAGACAGAATTCTTGGCCCCAGCTCTGCTCAGTTATGTACTGCAGACATCACTTCTCATCTTGTTTGGCAGAGAAAGCCTTTTTTCAGAGCAGCAGGGGCACAGATGCTGCAGCTCTGCCAGCCTGTGAGCACACACTGCAGTCTCTGCCATGGGTAAAGCCCGTCTCCACTGCCCACAAGTGCAACAGATTTGCTCAGGAATGGAATCTCAGAAGCATTTATCAAAAAGGCATTGTTTCATCAGGCCTGCTGGAGCTCCCAAAGCTGACTTGGGCTCAACTGATCCTGTTGCTCAGTCCTCAAGCTTTTCACAGCATAATTTTAGCCTGAGGGATGGCAGGAGAACGTATTCCTTGGCCAGCTGCCAGTGCATGTTCTTGGAGAGATGGGTTTCGCAGGGTTACAGATCCCATGGCCAGCTCCCAGCTGTGAGCACAAGGCTGCCGACACACCTCTTGGCTGGCCCTGGTGGAGTGGTGTCCCAGGACAGCCTGCTAATGCACCAGCCCCATGGAAAGGTGACAGCAATTTTACTGAAAGGCTGTTTTGCTCTTCTGATGCTGGTAGCTTGCAGTCAGTCCCCCTACAAGCTGCTGCCACAGGCCTGATGTTCTCAATTTTGGCAGATTTTTTTTAGTTATACAGCTCATTTTTCTCCCTTTCTCCTTCTTTCTGTGTATATGTACAGGCCCTAGGTTTAAATTATTTATCTCCAGAAATATTTGCTATATGAAGTCTCTCCACTGGCAGGGTCTATCAGGAGATATCTAGACAGAGATAGATCTTTCTCCTGCAAACTCTTAACTTGTAAGTTCCTGAAGCAAAATCAAGAAACAGAGGTGGAACCAATAGCTGGAAAATCTAAGACATGAATTATTCTCATGCCATAGGTCCTTTGTTGAAGCTTGAAGAGGTGGATCTTTTACATCGTGCATCATATTTTCTTCTGAGCAATAGAATGAGCAGCACAAAAATAATCAGTTCTGCTTCCAAATGAGGTGAGTCTCTTGATGTGAGGTGTTCTTAGCTGACTGCTCAGACATGCTCCCAGATGATAAGAACACAGATCAAAAAATCTTACATAGAAATGAACTATAAAGCCCTTAGGACCAGAGTAAATACTATCTGACAAGAAAATGAATTCTGATAGGTTCCTATCAACTTTAATTACTTAAAGACTATTAGCCATGTAACAAGCTTCTCTGGCATTTTTAGGGAACAGATATATTTAATAAATGAAGAACTGGGTAAAAAGTATTCCCTAATTACACTCATTAGAAAATTTAAGCTACAAGAAAACCAATAAAGCTTCTGCTGTATCTCACACCAACAGCAGTTAATGAACAGTTATCTTATGTCTGAATTAGCAAGCAAACTTTGCTTTCTTGAATATGATACCTTAGGCATCATTTCAGTGAAGGGACATGTCTTATACATATTCTGAATAACTGTCCTCAGTGTGCAATTTGAAAACCATGTTGCCATTAATTAATGATGTACTGGTGTCGGAATTATAACAGGTATGGAAATGAACATATTGAAATAGTACATGAACCAAAAGAAAGGCAAAAGACAAGCTACAGAAATGTGCACTTGGATTAATTATTTTCTTTGAAGAATTCCACAAATTAAATAGTGCATAAAGTCACTTGCTGTCACACAACTTAAGACACTGAAAGGTCTGCAGTAAAATTAAAGTTTTTTGTCTGCCTTTGCACACCTCCCTAATCATTGTCTTTTTGGACTGATTTCTGTCAATGCTACTCTGTTCTCTAGAATAGATGACACATGGAAGAGATATTTCTATTGTATATCAAAGGAACCAAAAGGAACCAAAAGGAACACCAATTTCTGTATTTTATTTCTTTACCAAGCTGTACTTCAATACTCTGTCTCTTCCCTCTTAGAAATGGGCAGGCTCTTGTATTGCGTCTTATCCCCAACCAAAGCTTAAGGCATGCAGGACTTTCGTGTTAATTAAATATGTTATGAAAACTATTCCCTATATGAAACACTGTCCTTAGATAGCAAATATGATTTGACTTGCAAAGAAGTGTTAGCTGCATACAGCAAGAAATTCTTCAATTGATTAGATACCTTATGTTGTAAATGCAAAGATAAATAACTTACGCTGAAAATGCACAGCTAAATTCTTGAGTTAATACTTTGATCAGTTAAATGCTGATAAAAAGAGTCTTAAGTAAACTGATGAGACAATGTGATGTTTAATATCATTTGGATCAGTTACATGTGTTTTGCTTCAAGCCTAAAAGTAAATAACTTCTCACCTTTTGGTTTGATAACCTCTCTCCTCAACAAAAGGTCATTTAATGTTGCTGCTTTTCCTCCAGTTTGGTCCCTCTTAGAAGCAGTACAGACTTCAATTCTCCTTTTTGTAGGTTATCTAAGACTCGTATAGGAAAGGTCTGTTCAGGGCAAAGCAGAGGGATGAAAAGGTTAGGATGACCTTTTCATCCCTCTACTTTGCCCTGAAGGCAGTGGTGTTTTGTCATTAGGCTATATAATTAGGACCTCCTTCACTTCATTACAGTTCAGGCACCCTGTGGGGCTAGTAACAAACTGAACCAAGTTTCCAAGGAAAGCTCTCTCTTTGTAATGTCTTAATTAAAAAAAAAAAGTCATTCTGAATTCTGACTTGGACACGTTTAACTTTGATCACAAAGAGACACGCAAAAAGAATTTCTTTCTTCTGTAGGAAAACTCCAAAAGGAAAGTTGTATTAATCTGCCCCACTGGTGAAAGGCTCCTGAGTGCTGAGAGAGAAAACTCTACTATGACTGGGAACTACAGTATCACTTGCGTATGTTTCATGGTAATTAGGAAAAACCATAAAAAGAGGAAAAATTAGTACCTTACTTCCACAACTGCATTTTTTAAAACTGCTAATTACAAAATGCTAAAGCATGAAGAGGGAGGGCAGCCAGCTTTAACCAAGATATCTTTTTGTCAGATACAGTCCTTCCTAGCTAGAGACTGATTTTGGTAAAGAAATTGAAATGACACAATTTGCTCTTTGATGAAGTATGAGTAATGAAACAGATTATGAAAACTATTGCTAATCAGTGCTGGATGGAAGTAATTTTTGTGCTTATGTAGTTGACAAAATGCAGGTCTGGTCCAACAAAACCTGTAAACCTCCCTTGGGAGTCCTGAGCCAGGATGGCAGCGCTGCAGTTTTCATTGCTTTCTTCACTCTGTGTCACCCATACTGAGAGTCAGGACAAATTTACACTGAGTTATTAATAAAGAAAGAAGATGCAATAATTGCAACCAACTGGAGACTTATAGATTATTACCCTTATGTTTTAGGCCTTTTATTTCCCCTAAAATATGAGTGTTATCAATGGAAAAAATATTTAATATTCAGAACAATATATCATAAATAGAAAAAAAAGTCCTTTTAAGAGGATACTTTGAAAAAACTGTACATAAATATCTACAAGACCTGGAGGAGTATACACAAAGAATGAAGTAAAGGTTAATAGTAAAGGTTAGTGTCTCAACTTTTATCTGCTATGTGGAAGAACACAGTAATTTACACCAAATAATTGGGAAAAAAGGCCCTGAAAAAACACAGGTAACATATCCATGCTAAAGAACACACAGATTTTCTCCAGTCTAGATGCTGAGGTCACCTTAAATAGAGTTGGCTATGACAGGACCTGCTGTCAATAACATATTCATCAGTAGATTATGGAGATTTACAGCTTGTGCACATGTTTTTTTGTGCTCTTCACGTGCAGCAAGTGTGATGTGGGAAGCATTGGGTCTACTCCATTTGGTCATATCTGCACTGGCAAATCTGTAAGGTTGCGCTCAAGGGTAGTAATGAATCATGTGGGAAAGTGGAGAGAAGACTAAATATCAAAGTTATAACTAATTAATTGTGGCAAGCATAGAACAGAAATATTAGAAAAAGCTAGTGTAGGGCAAGAACCTGCAATCTGGGGAATTGCTACAGATTGGAGAAAAGATCATGGAAATACTGAAACAGAAACTGTGTATTGCAGTACAAAATTTGATGTTTCAGCTGTGGAATTCTAGTGCTTGCAGGACTAAAGGTTTTACCTAGTTTAACCCAATCTTACTAACATTTGGTTGGACTAATATTTTTTTTTTCCCTAACTAAAAAAAAGGTCATCTGCCTTCAGGAGCCACATTTTAGAAATTATACTCTGAGAATTTGTTTTAACAGTATTGTATTATGTTTTCAGGCAAAGCACAGTTTCTGAAGGGATAGGATAAGATAAAGATGATAAATGTATGCCAACTGAAACCATTTGAATAAACTTGGCCCAACTGGGGTGGATTAAGTTCCCCTCATGCAATACAACTTGCTTCCTGTGTAGACCCAGAACCGCTAAATTTTGGTGTCATCAATATGACAGGCTTTCTAAATCTAGAAATATTTTTCTAAGTTTCAGGTCAAAACACTGGGAAGGTAAGGATTTGGTAAGATTCACCATATGTCTTTTTGTAATCCAGAGACTTTAAATAGTAGTTCCGATGAACTTTCTAATTATGACAAGGGTTTTAATTTTTTCCCATTTCCAAAAGACAGTGAGCAAGCTTCAATAAGATATGTGTCATATGTATAAGAACAATTGCAACCCAGCATAATATTTAGAACGATTTTGCTGCCAGGACAACTGAGGCAGATGAGAAGGATTAGGCAGTATATCTGTACAGGTTGAGGAAAGCTGGAACTCAGCTGGATCTCAAGAGATCTAGTATTTGCTATTAGTCAACTAAAGGCTTGGGTTTTGGACTATCCCTATTTTGTTTGTCTTTCTGTTTCATCTATCTCCCAGTTAAAGAGAGGAAGATGAAAGGAAAAATACCTGAATAAAACTTAGAAAAGTTTGAAAACGGCAATTAAGAAAGGCAGATTGTAAAACTAACTTCTCTGTGTCTACCTTGCTGGGCAAATGCAGGTTGCTCCTGGATCTCTTGAAAAAGCTCAAGCAAGAGCATAAGATCAGATATTTCAAGGGATCACATATAAGGAAATTCTTTAAATGTACCTAAATGAAGTTAGCTTTGCTCTGTTCAAAGCTTGAGACCTCCTCTTTAGGCCTCCATGAAAGCTTTAAAATGTGTGTCAGGTTGCTATGGCATTAGGCAGCAGTCACATCAACAGCTGAGCCACTCATTTTGGTTTTATTCTTGGTTTTACTTTCTATGAGCACCCTTGTTTCTGCTTGACAGGCAGAGATATACTAGAGCCTACAATCACACAAGGACTCTTAGTAAAACAGAGAGCTGGAAGATGGGTACTCATGACCACTGACGAGTTCTTGAGGAATTTAACTGGGGAACCAAAAGGTCTTAAGGGGCCAGGTCAAAGGGATCTAAAAGAAGAAAAACAATTTATGGCATGGCTAATGTCACTTCTGCTTTATGTGGCTTACCTGAAAATGCAGCGTGCTGAAACAAAGTGTAAGTGAATTAAGTAAGGCTCCAGCTGGCAAGGGTGGCTGCTTTTCTCCCTTCTCCACCAGGTTTTAAATGACTCAAGCATTTGGCCTCATCACTGAGGTTCAAAGGCTATGAACCCGAGTGAGTATACATTTTATGTGAAAATACTGGAGGAGGAAAGCCCTGAGTCATGACAGTGAGGCAGAGTGACAGGTGCTTGTTTCCCAAAAACCTTGCTGAGACTTGTGAAGGGATTTTCAGAGGGACTGCTGGGAGTGCCCAGCAGAAACCTGGTGCTAGAATAGCAAAAGATAATGATGAAAGTTTACAAATGCTTAGCACAAAAGTAAACTTTCTTTGTTTAAATGTTGGTATGAAAGCCAATGGTATGGCTCATGCTAGCCTTTGGAATACAGTAATAGAGGAACTTGCCTTTCAAAAGCCTTTTGAATACAGTAATAGAGAAACTCACACTGCATCCAGAACTTGAATCTTTGCTTAAGATTTCCTAATCCCTGCAACAGCTGCAGGTTCAGTACAACAAGAGGGGGGTCTCTTGTTGACCCACTGTACAACATATTGCACAGGCAACAAGCTCTACTTTTGTATATTTGTATGCCTTTTATATTCATACCTTAGGAGAGGGGCTGCACATGCTTGACCAGTATGTGATAAATAGCTTCAGAAGCTAGATCAGTGTGTAGGGAGCTGTGAATATGTATTCTGGTTGGGAATATTGTGACAGCTATGATAAAGCTACGTTACTTAACTACCTTTGAGCATCTGGCTCTTCCCACGGGGTACTTTGTTTGGGAATATGATCTCTACAAACAGGTTCTTATTTCATGCCTGAAGAGTAGTAACTGAACGTGCTCAGAGAAATTTACCATGAAAATATTGTATTCATTTTATCTTTGGACAGAAGAAATTCTTCAGGCAATGTTTCTTTTGATTGGTAAATGCCAACCCAGCAGTCTGCTGCTGCAGCAGCAATGAAGCTGTAGGTATCTGTCTCTTCTGTCTTGACAGTATGGCCTAACCCAGAGATGTATGAAATTCATTCTCCAAGTGCCTTGACAATGCCAGCCAGGCATAATGGTAGTGAAACTTATTGTTGCAATGCTGTTGTCTAAATCTAGGGAGAGGCAAAGAGGCGTGCCCATAGCACACAGCCTGTGGGACCGTCTAAGGACTGTAGTGGGACTAAAAAAGAAAAGTCATTACTCTCAGGGGGCACAGTTTGCTTGCTTTTATCAATTCCCTGAAAGCTGGCCTGTAAAACAGGAGCACTTCTGCCACCCAGCTAAGATTGATGCCGTAAGAATAAAAGCAGCATGAATCACAGTCAAAAGTCTAAATAACAAGAATTTAGGATTAATAATCCCTGTTGTTTATGGAAATATGGATCTCTTTTCCAAGGTCTGCTGAAGGCATCCATCTTGTCATGACAAGCAGTTGCATCCCGTTTTAAGCATGATTACCCAAATTTAACAATTTATTCTTGCTATAAAATATATTTTTTCAAGATTACTCTAAGACACAGATATTTGCCAGGTGAGATACCCTATAGATGGGTAAAGTAAATATTATCCTACCTGAGTAATGAGTGCACTCAGACTGGTTACTGTTCTTTCTTGCACCAATGCATTGCTCATCCTGGTTAGGAAATTTTTATTGAGTTTACCCTCCCCAAAGGCTTCAAACCAAAACAGAGCCACAGTTCTGGGTTGAGTCCTTGTAAACCCAAGATGTTTAAAAATCAGAAGGAAAGGAAGAAGTGCAAAATAAATATGTGCCATCAACTCTTAAATTATTTAACCTATTTAATAAGGGTTAGGGAGTATATCTGTTGGTAGTTTAACATTTGACTAGTAATTTCTAATGAAGAGCAAAAATAATGTTTTTCTGAACTCCTGTATTGGGGCAATGAAACACAGCAATGCAGGAGAACATTCTAGATGATATTTTTCTATCAGTTTTGATAGGAGTGGCAATACTACTAACACACAAAAAGCTTCAGAGAGCTCCTGGCTGAGCTGGGTGGAAGTAACTTATCTTTTCTTGAATGTAGAACTACAGTCAGTCAATAAATGTTGATCTGCTTCTTCAGTCACAAATCTGCATCTCATAAGTGTGCTCATAACAGCTGAAAGTGAAATATTAGAAGCTTTGAGATAACAGAAGACAAGAATCAGATGCACAACATAAATTGATTTTGGATAGAAAATATCAGTTCTGAATAGATGATGTTATGACCTGTTATCTATACTCATGCTGGTTGTCAGAAATGTATCAAAATCTGGTACCCAAAAACATGGGAAAAGTGGTGAGCACACTGCTGCAAATCCATGAGAAGTTAGCATGTGTGCTAACTGTACTGCAGGAAAAGCAGACCTCTAATTAATAAAAAGGTGCTAGTTCATTTCAGGATGAGCTGTGGGTCCACCAGAAACACACCTCAACTTGTATCCATGGGTGAAGCATTTCTGTCACAGAGCTGGTGAAAACTGTTTTGTGTTATGCCATGGAAAAGACCCAGGACCTCTGGCTGATGCTCTCAAAACTTACAGGAGAATTTGACATGGGAAAATGAAGCCTTTGACCATCCCTCAGTATCTCACCTTAGCTGGGCATTTTAAATTTACACTCTGTGTTGCTGGTTTTGAGAGATAACTTGCCATGCCATTGTCATAATGTGGGTTTTAGGACTCAGAGTCCTTAATATCCTTAGGTGAAAAAGAAGACCATCTGTGAATACCATCAAAAACATTAAAATGACATTCAAAGTGAATTTCTAGGCCAAATGCTCAGCTCTCTATCACTTTTATTTCTTGATAACGTCAGACTGATAACTTACATTTGAATCCATGGACCAGTATATTAAAGGTATTTTAGGATACAAAAGCTATCAAAGTTATGAACTCTCGCTCAGATATCAGAATCATCACAGTTGAGACACCTTTGCAGAAATAGAAGTTGCTTCTTGTGGTTAAAGTCCTATGTGCTATAAATACAAAAGCTGAAAAACTGTGATTGTATACTGACTGTGAACAGAGAAAGAGAGTGATAAAAAGGTTTATATTAATCTGGATTCCCCTTACAGATTGTTAGAGCCAATGTGGCCTATTTTCAGGGACCCTGGCAAGATGTACTTAGCTGTGGCTGAGGTAGGTGTGGCTGTAGACAAATATTGCTTGACAGTTTCAATTGCGATTATATTTCCATTTCAAAACAACATGGATAGCACCCAGTCACTCTTTTTGTAGCTCCATCCCGTACTTGACATAGCCTGAAATGAAACTGAAAGCTTACATTTAAATGCTGGATATTACACTTGCCGTAGGAGAATGCCCTATATACGTCTGCATGTGACAGACCCTCCCTCACTCCAGCCAGCTGAATTTTTTGTCATCTTCATTAACAGGAGAGCTGAGAGTGAGACATCCTGTGCTCAGTAGGTGGCTCTTAATTATTGATGATGAAAACACAGGTGGGAACTAAAGTTTCATGAAGCCAATGCAGACATAAGATATAGGATGTTTCGTAGGAAGTGTGGCTCAGCCCTGGAAGGCTCCAGAAGTTGGGAGTGCCAATTTGGAGAGGCACATGTAAGTTAACAGGTTTCTGAAGGGGAGCTGCAGCTCAAAAAGTATGCCTACACTGATTGACCTCTTGTCAATCAAAACATGAGTCTGTAACAGAACTAGAGACTTTGAACTTTGTGATACTGAATATTACAGTTAAAGATCATATGGAAGAAACACTGAATTAACCAAGTTATACCCTCACCCTGGGAGTTTCCAATAACATTGCAAAGTTTTGTCCAGGGTTTAGTCTGCAGCACAGACCAGGCTCTAAGGATGGAAAATTTGACACATTTCTTGCATACTGCTTAAAGAAAATCGTGTATATAAAGGCTCATGGTGGATCGAATAAGGCAGTGCACTCAGTTTTTCTTGCCATACAGCCATTTTGTTGCTGGAAACTAGTGCTGCCACTTTTGGTGATTAGCCACCATTAGTTCAAATTATAATTAGCGTAATAATTGAACTATGGATTTATAATTTCATTAACAATAATAAAAATAATGAAATAAACCTCACCTTCTTTTAAGTGTTGACTTAGACTTTGAGAGATAGAACTTAAATAGACACCTGAAATTTCCTAATTAACTTTTATTCTACCTTAGTGCAAATATCTTTACACAAAGCTGTGCCAAAGGATACAAAAAAATTTGCACATTTGAAAAATCATTATATGAAATCGAGACCTAAGGAACAATTGCACCTCAAAATAGAGGGGAACTGGCCAATCTTACCAAAATGGAGCAGAAAGGCGGACACAGACATAAATTTAAGTTTAGGGGAAGTTGAAAAGTTTTTAAAATACTAATATCAGAAAGACAGATTTTTGAATCCAATGTCCATCTACAAACTCGATGAAGCAAAAGATAAGTTTCAACCCAGAGAGAAAAGGAAGTCACTGCTGTGGCTCCCTCTGCAGCTTTTATGTTTTCACGCCAGGTCCTGTCTGAGGCTGGCATGTAAACACAAAAGTGAGTGATTTCGGCTGTGAGCATGTTGTGTTGCAAAAGGCTGCACTATTACAAGAATAAGAATGTCTTCTGGCATTGCCAAACACAGGACACAGGAGGGAAAGAATGCAGTAATGAGAGTGCAGGTGGGGTGTGTTAAATGGGTTTGGAGCTGGGCAGAGTGGTGGCAGCAGGAGGAACCCTCTTGTATTATAAAATTACCTTAAGACTAACCCTGCATATTGAGCTGTCACATCTGAGAGAAAAGACACATAGGAAGTAATTTTTATACTTGATGTGCCATGGAAGGATTGAGGAATGAAAATGAAAAGCAAAATTAGATTCAACCAGCAGTACTTAGGAAGTAATGCAGTAAAAATTGGAATGGTGCTAGCAGCCTTTAGGAAAGAGATGAGGGTTCAGTAACACAGCCATTATTTGTGTTCCTTGAAGTGTTTACATTTATGTGATTCTACATTTTTCTCTGATGTTTATTTCTATGGTATTTTAAAACACTAACTGCCTTTGATGCTGGTAAGAATTGCTTACAAACATGAAAGGATCACAATATCAAAGTAGCCATTTAAGCAACAGATAATGAACTAGAGAAGCAAATCTACCTTTGAAGAAATCAACAAAATGTGAGACTATTATGTTAATTTTGTGAAACTGACAATACTTTTACTGATTCAAAATGAAAAATTGGTATAACATCAATAAATATGTTTGAATAAATGTTTTGATTGTGTTTTGAACACATAAGTTAAACAGTAGATAGTTAAACAGTTGTTAGTTGCAAAAGTATACATACGTATCTTATCAGTTTCATTCCAATTCGTAACTTTGTACGGTTGTAAGTGTTCCATGTCAATTCATAACTCTATATGATTGTAAAATGTCACAGTTTTAAGATTATTAGAGTATTGATAGTACTACACAATTAAACATCAGATCACTTTTCTGGGTCATGATTGGTGAGCATGATCAGCCAATCATTCGACACCCAGAAGAAATGATTGGTCAGGAGTGAACCTTGCTAAGGACCAATAAAACCCTGGAAGACGAGCCGATCATACCAAGGATCCTGAGCGCACCAATCAGAAGAAGGACAGAGTATATGAAAAGGACTGACAGACTGTGGGAGGGGTCACTCTCTGAAGGACGTGGTGTCCCAAAGGAGTATCCAGTGTGGTACTACGCTCTTGTTGTTAAGGTTCTGACTTGTCATAAGGGGTTTGAGACTAGCTCAGCCCCTTTCTCTGTGGTCAGTTGAAAATAAATCATTGACCAATTTTTAACAGTACTGGAGTCTTGGTCACGTTGGTAACAATTGTTTCCTAGTTAATTGGGTGACGTTTTTTGTTTTGGTTTTTCTTTGTCAGCCTTCAGAACACATTAGGCCCTGCAGTGGTTGATACACTCTTAGCCATCAATTTATTTTGACCATTCCTCATTTATGCAAGTTCTAAACTACCACATAAAAACAAAATTTGAAATCCGTAAGTTATAATATAGTAAGAAAAGAAACATGATTTGTTTTAGGAAAAGCAGTAATGAAGGAGATATTTTATTTGATAAAAATTTAAATAATATAGATGTATCTCTCTTCTTCACTCAAACAACCTTCTTTTCTAAACTGTGAAAATACTCTCACAAGTGATTTGGTCATATTGTCATTATGGATAGCCTTTGCCCACCTTGTTAATCAGGAAATGTAATCACTATTTACTTTAAGTTATGTTCCTGGGATTAGCTATATACTCGAAAAAAGATTTACAGTTTGTTGCATTGAAGATGAAATTATATAAACTAATAATTGAACAGATAATTGGGGGTTTCTCGTGAATGTGAAGAACCAAATGTCCCTATGCTCACATTGTTCTGATGCATAGTTTTAATACAGCTGGTCTCAGGAAAAATTTCTGTAAGAACCATTCTGAAGTGAAAAATCAAGTAATTTTCTTGAACACTTTTTTATTAAGATGATGTCTTCACCACTCACTTAATACATACAAAGAAGACATCTGCTTGACTGTGCTTACATGATTTGCACTGAAGGTGATTTCCCCTGGTTCAAATCAAACCCTCTTTTACCATGGACGTGGTGGCAAGATAAACAAAAAAAATCTTCCCTTTGTATAAGAGAAGGAGTGCATTGAGGTCTGTGGTTTTGCACATTTTCTGCAATTTTGTGTTTGCTTTGAGGTTAAAAATCAGCTGCTTGAAACTGTGGTTGTGGCTTGGAAAGGATAATAGGGTAGCATAATGTGTGTTTTCAATAGATTTTCAATAGATCAGCTCATCTGCTTGTTGTTCAAGGCTGGGAAACAAGTAGTAGTAGTAATCTGTTTTTCTGCATTTGTTCTCTAGTTTGTCAGGAAAAGTTGTGTCTGAAACATTGAACTGTCATGTTAGATAATGTTTTGAAATATGTGCAGTATCTATCTTCCCTCAGTCCCTCATGGTTTCAGTGGGAACTTTAGTCTTGAGCTATTTCAGTAGATGCCCTATTTAAAAATATACAGCTGAGAGTGGGCAAGAAAGATGTAAACTGCCAGTATTAACCCTAAGTGGGTTCATTTGAAATTTGTTTTCTTGTAAAATTTAATAGACTCCACAGTTTACCTTGTATTCCAGGGATTTCTTATTCATATCTGCTACTCTTTCTGATTGCTCCTCACGAACTGTGATAAACAATTGAGGGGATATAATTAAGCTTTGACAAGGGAAGAAAGCACCTTGAATTTGAAAATGTAAAGGGAGAGACTGAGTTGATAGAGGAAAATTGACAAGATGTTTATTTTATTGTGCACAAGAAAATGCTCATTCAAAGGTATTGATTAAAGCATGTAGCTCATTAGAAAGCCCTGAACAGAAACTTCTTTCTTGCTTTTCTTCTGTATTACACACGTTGTGTCCCTTTACTAGCTGGTGAATGGACTGCCTGGCTCTTCAGTGCTTGTTGTCTCTGCCTTACCCTGGCTCTTGGAAAAGACATTAGGATTTAAACAGGATTCTTCTCAGTCCTGGTGTCAACTGGAACAGAGCTTAGGGAGGAAACATTTGGTGCCACTAGCTCTATTTACATAAGATTTACTACTTTCACAAAAGATATTGAAGATATTCAGGCACGCACACTTTTGAGCTTGCCTAGGTATGATACTGTCCTTAAAGGATTTAAATTCCCTAAAAATTCAGATTATCAGTAGCTCAGTTCTTTATAGTCAATCAAGTAGTATTTACCAAAGAGGGAACCCAAAATATTAAAGGCCTTTTTGCATTTTTAAATAATATTTCTCTTGTCTAATAAAATATTAACAAAGTTAATTTTTCATTTTACAGGCACTGGACCCCAGGACTTTTTTAAAATAAGTATTTCAAGATTCAATTAGGAAAGATTACCACTGGTATCATCTTCTTCCTATTATTATTGTCTTCCTATGCAATACACTGAGACTACCAAAATCAATAATAATTTTTTACATAGTGCTGTGTCTATAAAATATAAATCACTAAAACTGTGCACTTAATGTTTCCTTACACAGTACTATACTTGCAGCTGGTAATAGTCACATCTATACCTAACAGATCTAGAGCTTTAACAGTATATTATATTTTTTTAAAGGCAAGAAAAGGGGACTGGGTAGTGGTCTCATGTTCCCCAATTTCTGGTTCATTTCCCGGCCAACGCACCAATTATTGTAGGGGTTTAGTGTTTGCAATTTTATATATATGACTAGGAGAGTTCAAAAAAGCAAAACAGGCTTACCTTAAAATTATAAAAGATAATTTATTTACACACATTAAGAAATAAGAAAAGAAAAAACCCTGAAACTAAATAAACCACAAATGAAACCTTCAGACCATCCTTCTCTTCTCCCCCCACAAATATTCACTTTCCTACACACAACATGAAGAAAGACAAAACCTGTAACTTCAGTCAGTTTTACCTGAAAAAAATAATCTTCCGTCAGTTCTTTAGGAAAGGAGTCTTTTTGGCCCCATGGAGACATGGTCACATGAGTCCTCAGGTAGCTTTTATGCCACACATTTGCAGTGGCCTGAAAAGAGCTTTTGCAAACTGTGAAATCCTACCCATTAGCAGCTTCCCAACACTGCATATGGGTCATAACCTGCTTATTAGGGGTAGTTTAAGGATGCCTCCTCTAGTATAAAGCAAAGATTCTCTTTTTCCTTGTTTCCAAAATTATCTTCATCTCAAAACCAAAATCTCCTTTTCCCCCTATTTCCAAAAGCATCTGCATCTTAGAACTCAAAATCTTTTTCCCCTAGGAGCACAAAGAAAACTTCATTATCACTTATACTAGCACTTTACATCCCCCCTAAACAGCATCTATATGTTACAAGAAAAAAAAAATTCCATTCCTCCAGTGATTACTCAAAAAATGTCTAGCCAAATTAAGCCACTCCTTTTCCTTTGCCTCAAATAGTCTTTTCACTCTCTCTCTTCACTGACTCAGTCTCATGCTCTCTCTTCTTCATGGTTCCATTACTTTATCTTGTCTTCACTCTGGGAAGAAACTTTCAGTGCCTGAAAGATCATCTGCTGGCAAGAAAAAGAGTTACTTGTGCCCAGGCCTACAGTGACCACATGGTCTCTGCCAGCGGGAGCTGCAAACTCCTCCAAACCACGCTGGCGGTGTGGCAAGGCTGGTGGGTGCCTTCTTTTCTACTCCTCGGTCTCATGGCATGGATTGCTCCCTCGCGGGGGCAGCAGCTCTCGGAGGCCTCAGGAAAGGGCTGGGGAGGAGGGCGAAACATCCCCCAGCCCCAGCTGGCGACACGGGCAGCTGCCGGGGCTTTTCCTCCCCTCCCTGCTGCTCGCTGTTATCAGGCCCGAGCACGGCCGGGGCCGCTCTCCCGCAGGGGCAGCGGCTCCCTGGGGCCCGGCCTGGTCCCTCACGGCAGCCGCCGCGTGGTGTGACCTTGGTCGCTCGCCAGGAGAGAAAGAAGGCAGGTGCTTCGCCTTCTCAGCTTTTATATGGTATTAACCAAAAGTTGCATCCTGTTTTCCCAGTGGTTAAACCACCTGCCAACAGCCAAGAATTGGCCTTTGTTAGGTGTTCAACTTTTCTAAAGGAAATTTAGGTCCTGACAGGGTAACATGCCACATCCTCCTTCAACCAAAAACCAAACCATGTCAACCCATAACAACAACCTATAAAAGCATTTGTCCTTCAGTTACTTTTTCTGTAGCTTTTGAGCTATGATTCAGTTACAGCTGGTCTGTGATGGAAATAAAAAGTTGGCTCAATTTTTTTAGTGGGTAAACATCTAAAGCTGGTACATTTCTATGTAAAACTGGATTTGGGAGAAGTAGAAAGACATTACAGCCCTTCTATTGTGAGCAATGGTAGTGCAGGCTTTCCCTTTGGTGCTGCAGGAGAGAGTTTTTAACAGTGATGCCTGCAAACCACCCCTCCTAGTCAGCTCTCTGGTGCTCCATTCTGCACCAGGCTGTGAGGAGGCTATGTACTTAAGAGCATTTCCTAGTTCATATTTCTCCTTCATTTGGCCAGTTCAATATACTTTAGGCATGGACTAGGCTTTAGAAGGTGAAGGCATCTGTGCTATTTTCCTTATATACATGAGGTTGGGCTGGCTGAAGCTGCTGTGACTCCCTGAACTGGGATCAGCAAACCAATCTACCTGAGGAAGAAAAATAAGAAAAAAAAGTGGCTCATTTAGAATATTGCTGCCAATTATGAGGAATGAGGAGAGAGCAAGTTGCCACAGTCCCAATGAAACAAAATATATCCCAAACATGGGGTGGGGATCTCACTCCACTTCCAAGTCAATTCAGTTTTTGCTGCTAAGTCCTCACTGTCATACCTCTGGTCAGCTTTGGAAAAATGGGGTGTCCATCTGCTTTATTAAGGATGTTGCCTCTCACTTGCAGGGAAACCATTACTGGACCCTTTGCGCCAGAACAGCCGGGCACATCAGTGCACAGTTTTAGTGAGATGGCTTTTGAATATGCAAATCCTCTGCACAGGCAAGAAGATGTGGGTGTGCAACTGGTAAAAATAGGTGACTTTCTATTCTTTTGAGGTAGTAACAACCACAAAAAAAGAGGCTAGGGCAGAAAAGGAAATTATCTTGCTTTGGATTCTTGTGACTTTTCCTTTTATCATAAGGCAATAACTATGATAACTACAGAAGGACAACAAACTTATGCTGCTGCTGACATTTCAGAGTTGTTTGTTAGTAAGCAGGTACATGCAAGCTGATCTTTAACAATTCTATATGTAGCAAGTAATTTCCATTTGTAATATCTCAGCTTACTGAGAGTAAGATGTGCGTTGATCCTTTTTTTTTAATGGCATGGTGCAAAATTCTTTAACAGCTCTCTTGCAGACACATAAATCTAAATTAATATGTGAAATCACATGAAAGAAGTTAATGGGGCTATCCTGAAAACTTACATCTATGGCTTTTCTTACAGAGAAGTCTACTTATTCCACACTTACATGCTTTCACCTCACTAAATTGTTAAATTTTAAGATTCTTAAGAATTTAACTTGCTTTTGCATATTTTAGTCTAATGAAGATCAGCTGCAAACACTATGCCAATTACGCAAACAGTATGATTACAATAAACATATAGCAGTCAAAGTGTAGTGGAATATTTCCTAACATAAAATCTTCTATAAACCCAGTTGTCATAAACTTCCAAAGCAGACGAATACTTAACAAATAACAGTAAGGTACTGAGTGACTGACCTTGGCTGAAGTGCTGACAGACTAGCATAAATGAAAGCAATTAAAATCAGCATCTTGCACTTCTCTGATGAGTGCCACTGGTAGACCTGACAGATCTGCTGCATTTGAAAATGTACATAAAGCCTCTCTAATTTGTAAGTAATATATTATGTTTTCACTGAGTGAAAAACTGGGTTTACTCCTGCCCTTGTTCAAGTAAAACTATGTGAATTGCAAATTTGTCAGTAATATTACATCACCGCTGCATTTTTTAAATTGACATAGATATCACACCCTTCTCTACATCTCAGGGCTACTCAATTCTGCAATATGATGACTGGGCTATTCTACTATTTTTTGCTTATTCTAATGTACCTATTTCTAATGCAAGGGAAGGAGAATGCTGAGCTCAGTTATGTGTCTTTACTAATCTACTGCAGATCAACTTGTGTCAAATAATATGCATGTATAAATTAATAGGGACAAGACAAACTACTTACTGAATTAACAATTTGTGGGTTTAGATGAAAGTTTTAGACTACAGGGTATTGAAATTTGTTTGAATCATCTGCCCTTCCATAGTGTGTTCAAACTACACTGAAGAAAGGACACATTTTGTATCTCACAGAATCAGATAATCATAGGATGGTTTGGGTTGAAGGCACCTCACAGATCATCCAGCTACAACGCCCCTGCCATGGCCAGGCACATCGACTTGCTAAGTCAGGTATTTCAGAGCCCCATACAGCCTGGCCTGGAATACCTCCAGTTATGAGAAGTCCATAAATTCTCTGGGCAATTTCTTCCAGTGTCTTCCCACCCTCACAAAAGAATTTCTCCTTAATATCTAAACCTAAGCCTAATCTGTACCTACTCTCCAGTTTATAAGGCCATTCTCCATTGTCACTGCCACTTGTCACCTGCCCTAGGGAAAAGTCCCTTTCCATCTCTCTTGCAAGCCCCTTTAGGTACTGTAAGGTTCTATAACATCTCCTCAGAGCTTTATCTTCTCCAAGTGTAACAGCCCCAACTCTCTCAGCCTTGCCTCATAGGAGAGATGTTCCAGTCCCCTCATCATCTTTGTGGCCCTCCTCTGGACTCGTTCCAATAGCTCCATGTGTTTCTTGTGCTGGGGATCACAAAGTTGGTAGTGGGGTCTCACCAGAGCAGAGCAGAGCAGAGCAGAGCAGAGCAGAGCAGAGCAGAGGGGCAGCATCTTCTCCCTTGCCCTGCTGGCCCCACTGCTCTTGGTGCAGCCCAGGATGTGTTTGGCTTTCTGGGCTGCCAGTACACACTGCAGGGTGCTGTTGAGCTTTCCATTCACACCCACGCACATCCAGGCCTGGGGCTGGCCTGACCCAGCTGTAGGACCTTGCATGTGGCCTTGTTGAACCTATTGAGGTTTGCATGGCCCCAGCCCCCAGGCCTGCAAAGGTCCCTCAGGATGGCATTGCTTCCCTCCAGCACACGGGCTGCACCACTTAACTTGGTTCAGCTGGCTCTTTTGTTTTCAAAGAACTCTGCTTACAGACCCCTTATAGGTTTTATTTTGCTAAAATAGCAAGGATTTGATTTTGTTTGGATAATCTGCTTTGTTTGACAACATGGTTGAGGACTGAAAGCCTAGATAAACTCAAAATCCTAAGGAGTATTAATGGGAAGAAAGCAGTAATTTAATTGCAGGAAGAAAGAAATAAGGTATAGCTTCAAAAATTGTTTTCAAATTAATTTTTATGAAAATCTGTCAAATTATTGCAAATAACTAGATAAACTGTACCTACCTAACAAAAGGTAACCTTTGAACTGAGATAATTTCTGACCTTGATTGAATTAGTGACATTCTGAAACTCATACCTTAGAAAAACAGCACACTACAGATACCAGCTGTCAAAAGGAGTTAGCAAGAAATGCTTCTAACTTCCTTGCTTTTAAATATCTCCTTACAGCACTCCTTACAGGTGCTATCATACATAATTAGTTCTGCAAACTCTCCTACTGTTGGCATCTGATAGCTCATATCACAGTGGGTAGACTAACTGCTTAAAAAACTTTCATAGCTTGTAACCTGAAAGCTTTCAGGAAACGTGCATAAAATTCAGCCTGTGTTTTGTCACCTTACCTCCACAGCCTTGGAGAGCTACACATATTTTAAAGAGACATAAGGAACGGGAGAGGGGCAAGTGTGGGACCAAGCAAAAACAGTCCACAGATGAGGTGTGAAAAGCATTTATTTTCAGTTGCAAGTGTGGGGTGAGGTTTTACCATATTGTGAGTTTAATATAATGGGAAGCAGTTAAATTTCAGCAGAGCGCCAATATGCCATGCAATGCAGTTGCTGATACAAAAACACTTCACAAGTTTCTGGTGGTATTGGTGCACTTTGTATGCATGAAGCCATCACTGTCTACATGTGTAGCGATCTGATAAAGCTCCTAGTAAACACTTAATCACCATCTGCAGGACTGTGAATAAATGGAAAGGTCAGTAAAGACCACAGGTGGAAGGCTAACCTACAATAAAATGAGAGAGTCCTTAAAGCGGCATTCCTTGGTGACAATTTATATGCTGTCTTCCCTTGAAGCATCCCCATCTCTCTCCCACTTTGGAAGCACTGGGGCTTTTGACTACAAGGACAGAAGTTCAGAGAAGAGTAGAATGCTCATTTTTGGGGCTGCTGTGCCTTACTCTGCCTGGGTCAGCCACACGTGATAGATGTGAAGCTACAGCAACACTCAGTGACAGCCCTGCTCTACCCCCTTATTGCTCCCTCCATGGGGCTAGTGGGATTTGAGCAAAACCCAGCTTGACCTTGCTGCTCCTTTTCACTGGACCTTAAAAACTGTGGGATGTCTTTGCTCCTCTGGCAGCTGGCAAGGACCAGCTTGAGCAGGGAGAAAGCAACACAGAACAAGAGGGGGCACTCCATCCCTATACCTGGAAAGGTGGCTCCAGGGTTTCTGGGAAAAATGTGAAAACTTTAACAAGGGAGTTGTTAAACAAACAAGTGGTGGCCCCCTTTCCACACCTGGGAAAGTGCCAGGTGCATCCAAACACCTTGGCTTTTCCCACCTGCTCTAGTGGGGGCTTCTCCACAGGCTGTGGGTGGATCTCTGCATCCCTCCATGGGCTGCAAGGGGTCAGCTGCTTCTCCATTGTCTTCACCATGAACTGCAGGGGAATCCAAGGTCTGGTGCCTGGAGCATGTCCTGCCCCTCCTTCTCCACTGACCTTGGTGTCTGCAGAGTTGTTCCTCTCACGAGTTCTCATTCCACTCTTCTCCTATTGCAATTACGACTGTACAACAACTTTTAGTTTTCTTTCTTCTTAAATCTGTTATCACAGAGGAGTTACCACCGTTTCTAATCAGCCCAGCCTTGGCCAGTGGCATGTCCATCTTTGGATCTGCCAGGGACTGGCTCTGCTGGATGTGAAGGAAACCATACCTGTGCCCAGTTCTGCTCCTGAGCCATTGGTTTTTCTCCTGGGGCTGGTCTCAGACCTGGCTGCCTGTGCCTGGTCATCACTAGACTGCTGCTGGTATCTGCTGTTATCCATCCTGCTCAGCTCAAACTCCCTGAGACAGTGCCCTCTCAGCGACGGTGTTGCATCTGCTGAGGCTACCTCTTACTCCCAGTTCATCTGTGCTGGTGGGCTGACCTGCTCCTGTGCTTCTGTGACACTGTCAGCAAATTCCCCAAATGTAAGTAAGCTCCCATGCTTCCTTTCCAAGTATGCTGTGTATGTTTTGAAATGCATGTAGTCAGTGTTCCTGATTATCCTAAAAAAATTTAGGTGACCTTAAGTCTTTAATTACCTGAAAAATTATTTATTTGGGAGGGTTACAATCTCCTATGTGCAAGTAGCTGCCCTGCCTCTTCAGACTCCTGAGGGTGACTGCATTAAGCATGTAGTTCTGACAATAACAAAAAGAGTAGCTTTTCCAAATCAGTGGAAAGTTGGGGCTGAAGATCGATGGAGAATGACTAGAGGGGGAGGATAGGCAGAAGCTACATCTCCCTTCCAGAGAGGTGTGTCTGTGTTTGCCTGTGGCTCTGCAGTTTCTTAATTTACCTGGTGAAGTGCATGGTTGGATTCATGTGCGGTGGGGCTGTGTCTGATGGATACCTGGTGGGAAAAAACAGAGTGAAAAAAAGACGAAAATTAAAATATAACGTCTTTTGGAACAAGGTGCATCTTTGACTATTTGGTCTTCCTGGGCTGGAGGCTGTCTTTGCAGCCAAGGTTGCAAAGCCTCCCCAGGTTGTCCCCTTTCTTTGGCCTGCCACTCACGTCTTGTTGACCTTGATGGAATGAACAGTCTCCAGTATCATCATGAGGAAAATATGAAAACATATTTATCTTCAACCTCTTCTCACCAACTGTATTGCAACTAATTTAAAATACAGTTGCCATCTTCATCTGGATAAAGGGGGACTTACCAAGATTCCTTTTCTTGGAAGGAGACCTGCAGGAAAGATCTGCTTGTTGGAAAACACACGGGAAAGTCTTGTCCTTTAGATAGACTTTAAAGAATTCGTACTTTTTTTTTTATTACCTAATCCATGTTGCCAAGCGCTGGAAAATATATACAGTGGGGTTTTCACAGCAACCAGAGGCAGAATGTATCTTTCTATTGGACAGCTAATGAATCCCTAGAAAAGGGGAAAATTAAACATGTAGTCAATGGGTAATTTCATCATGTACTGATACTGCTACACCAGTGAGGCACACAAACCCATAAAACAAAGAAACTGATGAGTAAACTTGTCACACAGTATCAGTAACCTGTGTGTGCTGTGGCTAACCAGAGCACAGCTCTATAGCTATGGGGTTTTCATTCTGGCTTGTGACTGATCCAGAGGCTCCCCTCACTCTGGCTACACTCTGTGCTTGGTGTTGTATCTAGGCAAGCTATGCCATGTGCATGTTGCCAAGAGGTTGTCAGAATGCTCATCAGTAACTGAAGTGAGATAATATTTAGCCTATATAATAATAGTTACATATATACACTGGATATTTTGAAATTCTGAAAAGAAAATAGTTTAAACATTTTGTATATGTATCACAAAGGTTTAATGCATAATTTTAGCTGTGTGATGGTTTAGGAGTGCAGGATGCATTGGTTTAAGATGCTGATTGTGAAACATACTTTTGAGGAAATTAAATTCATGTAAAGAATAGTTGTGACAATTTCCTGGGAACTCACCATAGAGGAATGCGTACCTGTGTCCTTGTTTGTTGTCTTATACCCCTTATAAGAGAGCTTTTATTTTTCAAAGCAGGATTTTGAATGAAGGCCTTCAGGGGACCTCCAGTCCAATTCTATTTTCTGTGGACTGAAACTCTTGGAAGAGCTTGCTATCTCATTTTTCCACTAGAAATTTTATGAGGTCCTTTGTTATACATTCTGAGAAAGCCCATCTTCTGTTTGCTTTTATTTTTCTTAAACACCGTTCTGAAGCTGAGTTACAAGTATAAAAACAGAAGGCTTGGGAGGACAATATATTTTAACACATGAAGCCTCAAGCCTGAAATCAGATCCATTGTGTTTTTTCAGGTGTGTGATTTTTCTTAATACACCAGCAGAAGTTCAGCTGCTTTGAGATCTGCAGGGAGCTTTTGTGAGCATACGGCTTCTTCAGGCTGAATATGCTGCTTAATCATGTGTTGCATAACAGGCACTGATCTGCAGGGTTTGAACTGAGCTTTATCTTGTGTTGGGAATAAAAGACCTGTAGTTACCATAAAGGGCTATCTTAAGTAGTCACACAAAGGCCACTTACAACACAGGGTGGCTCGTCAACTTTCTACTGTTTGAAATCAACCCATAATTTTATGCCTGTGAGTGTAGATGAACTGCAGTATGAAGGACAACAACCCTAAGATTAAATCCTTTCCTCTTCCTTGCTCTTAAACACAACTTTTAAGTTATTGTTTCCCTTTGGAATTGAATAATTCCTTCTTAAGTAATATGTTACAAACCCTATTTTGAGAAAGTGATTTAAGGCGTGTGCAAAAAAAAATCTACACATTGATTTGTGTCCCTGACTTGGAAACATTTCTTCTTCATTAAAGGCTGTCAAATCTTCAAACACAGCACAAATTAGCTTTTGAAGGATGTTCAGATATTTCTGTACTACAGGAAGCAATGCCAGGAGGATGTTTTGGGAAAAGGAAAAATAGTACACTTGAAATTCTGTATTTAAGTCAGATAAGCTGAAGTATGAGGAGTAGCTACAAAGGTTAGTTACTGAAAGTCATATGAGTGTCCCGTATAAAGGACCAAAAGGATATATACATCAACCTTCACGTTTCATAACCTTTAATATCCATGGAATTGCACGAGGCTGATGAAAATTATTTTCTACTCTGAACATTGTATACACGCACAAGAGCTTAAAATAGTTGCTTTGAACCTGAAGGAAAAGATATGCTGTGTAAGAAATATTTTGGTTATAGGTGATTTCATGAAAAAGAAACAGATTGTTTAGTACCATCAGTCTGGATTTCTTGGGAGTAAAATATTTTCTGTATAGCTATAGACACTGAGCATTGATTCTAAGTAGCATATTGATACATTAATATTTTGTTTCTTACATTGCAACAGATTTCAGTAGCTTCATGGTGATGTTACTCACTTGTGGTTGTCTCTTTGCTCATCCTAATTTAGAGCAACCACAGCTCTGACTATAATTTTAATCATAAGGATGAATTAGTGATATGGTAATTTCCAAGTACTAATTTTTTCAGTTTTGTGTGTAATGGTTGGCTAGGTCTGAATATGTTCCAAGCCTTAATTCTGATAGCACTTATTGATGTTTCTTCACATGTCTATTTCATGCAGTTAGAAGTTACCATGCAGAAAAATTTTCCTGGGGGAACATGCTATATCAGTTCTCTATTTTTGAAATGCCTTAACACTTCCTGATTCCACTAAATTGCATTTATTTCCCAGTTTTGCAGGTTAGTGCTAAGTAGTTTTTCTCAAAAGTAAAAAGCTCTATTTGGGTTTGTATGTGTCTACCTAAGTTGTGAAGTAATGAGCAAATCATGTCATTTTTATTCAGCCAATCCCAAAATTATTCGTATCTGTCAACACATTAAAAACAAGCTTCGTCTTTCCTAAACCTTATTGATGACTTTTCCTTTGCCAATTTCTCTTTAAGTTTATATTCACTACTCATCTTCATGTCCACTAGAAGGATAATGTTAAATCTACAGTAAAACTTGTATTATTAGGTATTTTAACTTTGAAGATATAATGTTCTCCACCAGTAACAAGTGCAAAGAAAAGTCATTTATGTGCTATAGGCTGTACAACTGTTAATAATTGCAGATTGTTAAAAGTACCCACCAAATTACATCTGTAATCTCCTTAAATGATCTTTATAAATATCAAGAGATCACCCTATTTTCTAAATCCTAATTTGTTCCATTATAACAAGGCCACAGGTATAATGATAGTCTTTGAAAATATATGCTCACTGAAAAATAGGCACATAGTTTATTTTTTTTTACTAGTGTGTAATGTAGACCTGTGAGTGCTGAGAGATGCTCTAAGGTCTGCTGTGCAAGGAACAGACTACTATGAAGTTTTCTTTGAAATTGGAGCAGAGTTATCTTGTTTCCAAGTGAATATATTTCTCTATACTGTTTTTTTCCTTGGGTCTTAAAACTTGATCTTGGTTTTGGAGCCTCTCTATCAATCTCAAATGAAAATACCTCTAAAACTTTTCCAGTTTTAACATCTAGTACACCTGGTGATAGAATAAGGATAACTGTGTAGCAAAAATGAGTCAGTTAGACATTGGGGCTTCTGTAGGAATATCCATTTGGCACTGACACCCAGCATGGTATCTGAGGTTGTCAACACATTTGGTTAATGGATTTTGTAACAGGTGGTAAGCAGATCACTGAGGGTTGAACCAGCTTGAGTTGTGTTGCTGTCCCAGAGAGGTATTAACAGCACACAGTACACAATATTTTTTTTAAAAGTCAACAATAATAGAAATTCTTGAAGTTAAAACAGTGTTTGAGTTTGGTTGTTTTTTTTTTTTAATTTTTTAATTTTTTTTTTTTTTTTTTTTTTAAGGCACTGTCAGACCTTGCAGGTTAACTTTGTTTTGATGTGGAGATGTCTTAAGGGGGTGGAACATTCATTGGGTGTAGTGGAAGAAGATACCCAAAGAAGATTTGATGCTTCAGTAGGTTCAGCGTGTGAATAAAGAAGCTGGGCAGCAAATAGACATCTCTGATGCAAAGTTTTTTATTTTACTTCAGTGGCATTGATGATTGCTCACAGTCTGTGGCACTGGTTCCTCTTGTCGAGTTAAAATGTGAAACAGACCTAATAACAGTTCTTGATATCACAAAACAAAAGAAACAATAAGTCTTGTTTCTTGTGTTTTCTGCATGTGAAAATATTCTGCTCTTCCTCTGACACTGTAATTCAAAATTGCAGGAAGATCTAAGGAATAGCCATAGTAAATAAAAATGTACATAATGACATATACATATCATATAGGCACATAATAATCACTAGCTGACATAATCACTAGCAGAAATTTATATATGGTGGTGGTATTTATATATGGTGGGTAGGTCAGTTTTCTAAAAAGAGTACATCTTCATAGTGTATCAATAGACCCCAAATTAATTGAGTATTAGAAGCAGTGAGTTGAATTTGGATGGCGCATACCAAGGTGACAGTATGTTGTCTTTTTGTCTGCAGCTTCCTTTTTTGCATGTTAAATAATTAACCGACAGTGTTTTTCTGTAGTTGTCATTCATTGTGATTTTAATATTTTTTGTTAATTAATTTATTTAGATACCCTAAGCACATAGTTTAGATCCTAAATTTAATGCCACCACAGAACTGAATGCATTGAGAAGGGCACTTGGATGATTCCCAGTTTGCATGTTCACACCATGCAATGCTCTGTTAAAAAGAGCAGATCACATGTGACTTGAGTAGAATGAGTATAGTCATTTGGACTAGAAACACTTAAATGTTTAATAAACAGTCTTGGGTTTTTTTCAAGCCCTCTGTCCTTCCAGGTGAGCTAATAAGGTTATTAACTTTCAATATTTTAGTTTCTCTTTATAAGCAATCCTTATACCTGTGCTAGGTTCTAGAAACAAAGCAAGAAAGCACTGTAAACACTGTGTCAGGCTTGCTGCTAGGCTGGGCTGAATAATTCAGCTCCTCCAGGAAGACCTGCCCAAGGCTGGGGTGAGTCAGTGAGGAGCAGTGGGGAAAGCAGGTTGAATGCCTCCATGATAATCAAGGAAATAGTATGGCCCTCCTAAATCCCAGCCCAGGCAAGGTGTCTGAAATGAGCTAACTGCTGTCTCACAGAATTATATTAATAAGCAGAAAGTTATTGGTTGAAAGGCTGTATCAGACCTCCTATCAAGGGCTGGGACTGATCACTGTATCCTCTGATGTTTTATGCGAACACAAAATCTTACAAATGCAGTAAATGTTTTGTAAATACATTTGGTCTAATAGCTTTTGACATTTCTTATGTGCAAAAGGAAACAATTAAAATAATTGTACTCTTGTTAATTTGATTTTTGTCAAGATGTTGATAATAGGATTAGTGCGTGAGGCTGTTGCTGGGTTTTAGTGGACCAGGATAGTTTTCTTCAGTTCAGCATAGTCTGTTCCTTGCCCCTGTAGAGTCATGTTTCCAGTGTAGGGGTAAAAACTGCAGACATCTGTAAAGAGCAGGTGACTGCTATAGGAAGCTTTCAACTGTGACACCATGCTGGAACACAAGCTTGTACTGCACCTTGTGCCAGTTGCTCTTATGCTATTTGATGTGAGTGCATCTCTTGCCTTTTCTCTGAGTCATTACTATATTATTAATTTATTTTAATTACATGCTTTATAATTTAGAAACTGGGACAGTTATATCAGTTGATTGGCTGGACAGGTAGACAGAATGAGGTGGAAATTCAGTATCAAGATGAAAAAATCAGTGTTGCATGTAACCTAATGCCTTAAACAGGTCTTATTCCAAAATACCGCAGGAGGGTGCAGATTAAACACAACTTCATAAAAGTATCCTAAATAGAAAGATCCAAAGAACTACAGAACTGAGGGTAATCCTGCATGTGGCACTTAGTATATACTAAATAATAGAATAACTAGACAAGGGGAGAAATGTGGCCAAGGACCTGGATCCTCAGATTCCCTGAGGAAACCATAGCTGATTAAATGTGATGGGAGGGTTCAAGGTCAGCCAAGTGGGGTGTAAGGGAGAAGGCAAAGGAGATGGAACAAAGGAAACAACTGGAATTCAATAGGACAAAGTGGATGCCTTCCTGCTTTGAAAAAGTCTTGGCTGCTATTGCAGGTTCCCTGAAAAAGTTGATACAGTGTCAATAAGAAAACAAATGAAATGCTAAAATCAGTGTTTCATTTCATAGCAGTTAAATATATTTTCTATTTACTTTTTTGTGCATCTTATTACATACCCTAATTCTGAAAGTTGTGTGCTGTTTGAGCCCACATTGTCTTGGTCTTTGGAAATAAGGTGCAGAAAAGGGCAATTTTCATAGAATCAAGTGAAGTCAAATGTAAAAATTAAATTAGAGTGAGAATGACTCCCTTTCTGGAGTTTAAGTGTATAGGTGCAGCTGTTTTGGATATAGTTTGACTAGAGCTAGTACTAGATAAGTATTTTTCTAGAAGGAGAGGTACATGTACATCATTCTATGTACACGTATTTTATATGCATATGCTATACTAATAATATTAATTTCCAAATTTGTTGATGGCTGCTGTTGGAGCGATGCTCAGTTGGACTCAATACAGCTGTTACTATGGGATTACAGTGAACGCGTGAGCTGCAAATAATTTACTTGATTTAGTTGACTAAACAGTGCTTGAAATTTCATAAAAGATATTTTTACGCTTGGTGCCAGCTGTCTAATAACAATATGAAAACTCTTCAAATACTAAATTCTTGTTAATCTGGGCTTGACTAATGAGCAGGAAACAGAGTAGTGTTCCAATTGCTCTAATTTGAGTGATTCATTATAGCTAATTCGTTTGGCATAGCCTGTACACAACAGTCCTGCAATGGTCATTCAGATTCTGATGTCAAATTTGCTTAACTCATAGATACTTTTACTTTCAGAATATGGTGAATCTTTCTTTTTCTGGCAGTTAATTACTGCTTTTTTCCCCCCATGTCTTTGTGCCAGTAGAATTTGTACCTTATTGAGTCTATTGTAAGTGCTGGAGAATTAAATTATATCAGGAGATCTGAAATAAGATCACAAAATAATCATTAATAGATAGTCATTTAGGTGGTTGGAACCAGCAACATTTTTTCTTTTACAAAATGTCAGACTTGGTGTGTGACAATAAATCTATTGAACAGAATACCGGCTCATAAAAACTGGGACTTTAAATCTTCTATGTGAATGGGAACCAGTATAAGTTATATATGGCATAGAAAAGCTATACTTTGGTCAAATATCAGAATTTGTTCAGAATTCAAATTGAAACTGTTGTATTTAAAAAAGGTTTTCTGGAGGGAGATTGTGAACTCTGTTTAGCTCTAAATGATTACAGGTACTTGGGAGTTATTCTAGCTTTCCAGCCATGTATGTTTCTATGTCTCATAAAATGCAGAATTATCCCATGCACTAAATTTCTGGAATGATTCTTCATAGCTAATAATGCCCAGACTCATACTTGCCTTGTAATGCTGTAATGTTTTGCTGCTATGCAAGAGAAAGCAGCACCCTGCTAATTTAAGTGTAACATTCAGATACCATTCTTCTTTTGTTCTTAACATAGGTCCTTGACTAATCAGACACAGTCATATAATTTGACTTGGCTGAAAGTTCCTGTAATTTACTGACTTCTTAATTTAGTGCTATAAAACTCCATAGTACAAACACTTGTCTCATGGATGTGTAGCCTATTTCATAATTATTGTATTTGATTTAAATAAGATAAATCTTTTAATTAAAACTTTTCACTGAAGGCAATGTGAGAAGAAAAATTGTGCATAGAGGAGCAGTTACTGAAGGGTTTGTGTGGCTCTTCTGGCTAGTGGGATTAGGTAGCACTTGTCAAAGTTGTTAGACTAAAATACAGCAGTGATGTCTATAAGCCAAACCTTTGAAAGTGGGTTTATAATAATAACTTACCCTTTTTCTAACCCTTTGTTTAATTATGAAGGGTTTGGAAGGTCAGTAGTTTGTACATCACTATTCAAGTGGGGCTCTGGGACAGCACGTGATTAATATACCTATGTTCACCTCTGGTCTTGATTATTGTCTGAGTGGTTTCATGATAGGAGAGGAAATTTTGGGACCAAATTGTTGGTAGTCAAAGAAGTTTTTAGAAGGATTTCAGACCCTGCATGACACGTGGTTAAGTTAATCCAAGTTTGCATTTGAAACCAGGCTTCATGTTTCAGGTTACACCTTCTAATTACTCTGAAAGAACACAGCCTAAGTAATTAGTATGGCGATTAGAATTAAGCAGTCAGACTTCATGATCCTGATTTCTGTTCCAAGCCAATCTCTAATTCTTCTATGTATCATGGAAATACATATATCAAGTATGATCAAGTGAAATACTGGTAGATAAGACAGTTTTCTGGTGACAGTTGCCACAACACAAAACATAGGAGCAAATAAAATTATATTAATTTATCTGCTTACCCCATACAGAGAATTAGAACACTGCTTGTGACATTGGGAAGCATATCACAATCATAGAAGGATTTGGCCTTGACCTTAAAGATTTTCTAGTTCACTCTCCTGCCATGGGCAGGAATATCTTTCACTAGATTAGCTTGATCAAAGCCCCATCCAAGCTAACCTTGAACATTTCCAAGGATGGCACATTCCCACCTTTTCTGGGCAACTTTGTCCAATGACTTTCCAACCTCATCATGAAGAACTTCTTCCTCAGGGCCAAACTAAATCTACACTGTTTCTGTTTAAAATGATTGCTCCTTTTCCTATTATTATAAGTCTTGGCAAAAACACTCTGATTCTTATAAGCTCCCTTTACATATTGGGAGGCTGCAGTAAGGTTTGCCTGGAGCTGTCTCTTCTCCAGGCTGAAAAACCCCAGCTTTGTCCTCATAAAAGAGATATTCCAGCCCTCTGACTTTTGTGACTCCTCTCTGGACCCACTATATAACAGGTTCATGTCTGTCTTCTGCTGAAGATGCCAGAACAGATTTAGCACTCCAGGTATGGTCGCACAAGAACAGAGAAATACAAAGGGATAGAAGTGGGGAGGGAGTTAGTGTTTCAGATAACTAACAGCCAGGCTACCAAGTGCAGAACTAATTCTAAATGTGTGGTAAATGCCTTCTTATTATTATGATGTGTAGATTTTCTCTTGAGATGTGAACGGCCAAATTAATGAACAATGAAATGAAGCAATACCATTAGAGTCCAAATGTTTTTCATTTTATTCTTGACTTCTGGCATTTCTCTACCCACTGGCCCATAATTAACATATTTGTTCAAAATACAGTAGGTGCCTAGGGATTTAAAAGTTAACATGTTCTTAATCATGGTCAGTAATTCTAATCCTACTCTTTTCAAGAGGGAGAAAAATGCAACTGCAATTTAAAGAAGAGTCTGCCTCCTTCCAATTTCCCTTCCAGATACTTGTCCTCTGCCTATTGCTTTCTTCTCTCTTGTATCAGAAAGGTCACCTCCATGATAAATGGAGAAATGATTGGGGTCAGTTTTGCGTATCCATGTCTGTGTTTGTCAGGTGTGCTTTGTGTAACATGGATTATGTTCCCAGCATGATTTATTTCACTGTCAGAGTTAGCTGTGGAAGCGCAGGGGAAGCAGTGGAGGCCTGAGGGGGAATGGGACAGGAAGTAGGGAAGGTGTTTTTCCAGGGTGCATGCTGATCATAATTGCTTGCACTGCCTGAGCAGTGCTTAATCTGATATCTCCTGTCAGTTGTCCACTATTAAGTGACAGAGACAAGGGGATAATTTTTTATCTCCTTGTTTCTCACTCCTTCTGTCACTTCTCTCTCAGATCTGTAAGTTGCCAGCTGCAGGAATATTAAATATGACTGTGTTTTACCACATGTCCTGGGATATTTTGGAGGACAGACATGATTTTTCCTGATTTTGAATAAAAATAATTCCCATGAGTATATCCCATTCTCCAGCTAAGAGAGTTTTGGCTGTGCCACATGGTCTTTATGATGACATGGCCTACTAAGGGTAAGGTGGTATTTCTGAGGTGCAAGTTTACCTCCAGGAGGTGGCAGGTATGTGGGTTTCAAGCAACCTGATTATTTGAAACCCATTGTTGCTGACCTTTCTACAGGGATCTAGGAGAAAGGACTGACAGTATTTTGCCTATGTTCTGCAATATAGGCTTTGCTCTGCCTTGATGTCACCTAGGCTGTGCACTAAGAGGGTAACCATAAGAGCACAGGTCTTCTTTTAGTAGAGGAGAACTTGGAAAACATAACTGCAGCCCCCCAAAGGGCTTACAAACTTACTGGGTAACTAAAAGAATGTTTAAATTTAGGCTTAAAGCTACAGTTGGAGAAAGACTTAAGTCTTCCAGGATGGGGCTGGGACTAACATTTACTAATAGCCGAAAAGGTGATCAAATATACATGAAGCCAAAAATGAAAACGAGATAGTAACTTAGAGATCTACAGAGGTCTTCTAGTCCAGAGCCCTGCTCAACACAGACTGGTTTCAAAGTTGTCTTTTGCTTTTTTATCATTCTTTCTGGAAATGATTAGTGAGACTAAGTACAATTTAAAATTGAAAACCTCTGCCTTCCAGTATGGGTGGCTCTTTCATGAAAATAGTCTCTGAAAGCATTCACAGGCAGCATTTTGGGGGCTCGAACCAAGGCGGGAGAAATCTAACTTGTGACCAAAACTTTTCAGATATACTTCTAAGAAGAACTTTTAGTTAGTAGTCATTTCAAAAAAGTTTTGAAAGACTTTTCCTTTTTTCCATAAATCAATAATGAATTTGGAAAGAGGCTCTTCTACATTTTGTGATCAGATGCTTTCCATGTAGCCAACAGCTGCATCCCTTCATGCAGACCCAGCAGATACGACTGTGTGCTTTACAGGGATATCAGTCCATGGCTGGCATTACAATGAATGCAAGCACTAGTGGAAGAAGTTACAATTAACTAGCAGCACACATATTTTTAAGTCACAGCACATACATACAATGAAGTCTGTGGTAGCTTGTGCATGCTGTGTGTTAAGGAAGTTGCTTTCAATAGACAAATAGGTGCTTTAATGACAGAAATGGAGCAAAGTGTCCTGAAACCAGATAGGGAGACTGTAACAGCTGTTCAGCTATTTCTTAAAATGCACCCTTAGTACTATGGAAGAAATGCAAGACACATGGTGAGAATGCAGCCACTATTTATACACGACCCCTAAGTCCCAGGAGAAATTTCTTTATGAATATTGAAGCTTTAAAAAAAAGCCAACATATTTTACATGTTACATTTATGTATTCAGGGTTGTGAATGTGTACTATCATTGTTTGGTAGATGTAAATCCTAGATTTAAAACTTCTTTTTCTCTCAGGATGGAAACACAATTTTCACATCTGGAGCTTACTAGAAAGGGGCATTGAGAGTTGTTTGGCAAACTTGCAACATACTTATTCCAGTACTGGAAACTTCAGTACAGGAGCCCCAGTAAAAGGGCATAGTACCTCAGACTTCATGCAGATGAAGCTCATGTAGATGCAGTGAAATATCTTTGATAGCTTGTATGGAGTATGAATAGTATAAATGACATTTATTAAACATGTAAACTGTTACAAGTGTTCATATCTAAAATTGTCTGTCCTCTGTAGACAAAAAAATTACATTTTAATTTGCCCAAATTAAAACCAAGCAGTGAGAGAACACTAGTCAAGATTCTTTTTCCTGAAAAAATAGACTGGGTTAGATGTGTTTATTATATGTATATTTCACCTTCTGAAGGTACAGGTGTTGCAGACATAGCAAGGCCATTCAGAACATTGCCAGAAATACAAGTACAGGAGCCTTCCTGAAAGAAAAACTTATTATATTTTGGACCATCAAAAAGCGTGTGGCTCACATGTATTTTGGATGCTTATATATGTCCTCTTCCAGACATAATTTGCTAATTGTTTTAAAACTACTTGGAATTGCCATTTAAAGCAAATCTTCTATTCTAGATTACTGCTCTAAATGCATTTAAGTGACTGACTTCTAGATTTCATTCTGACTCTCTTTCCTCTGCAAATTTTGAGTGGCCCAATTAGACCTTTTTAAAATATACCTCAGTATCAGGCTTATTATTGCACTGACTTAGATATTTATTTGTATTTGTATCATTAACATTACAGGTCTACCGTTTAAAACCTTGACTCTTTGGTAACAAGTATTGCAGACAAATTGAAAACGTGGCATTCTGCTTACAAGCAAGAGAGGACTCTCCAGGAAGTATATTTTGCTGCTTTAAGTAAGATATTCACAAAATAATAGCAAGGACCTAAACATTCTTCTGAATTTTACTCTATAGGAAATAGTAATTTGCATTAATGTCTCCTGTACTGCAAGAGTGTAGTCAATCATGAATCTCACCATGTCTTCAGAAAGTAGACATGCATCTGTGAACTATCCCAAGTTCTAATTTAAAACTTCAAGGGACCTCCAAGTAAATCTTAAAACTTTGTCAAGCTTTTGTGCTTGTTATGTCCACTGCAGTCCCTGAGGAGAGAAGGCTACAAGGTCACACCTGTTCCTTGAAATGAATCGTATAATTTATGCTCAAGTGGCTTTGGGGTTACAATACAGAGATACAAAATCCCCAAGGGACAAAACAGATTCTTTCATCTGCATGATTTAAACAGGTGTTGCCACCTTTTATGCCAGCTGCCAAATCTTGGCAGAAAGCAGTGCTAAGGAACAGAAGACGAAAATAAAGCAGCAGTATGTTGTCCTGAAATTTGTGTGTCACTGGTTAGTTCTTATCCCATGTGGGACTTGTAGGAAGTAGGAAAGAGATGCCATTCTGTTTGCAATATACTTTTCTGACCTTTGGACATACTGAGTGTTAGTCTTGAGCCAGCTGATTAAAAATCACTCTAGGCTGAAGAGCTGAAAAATGTTGTATATATTTTTGAGTGGGTCTCTTAGTTAGAACTGAAAGCTAAATGTGTGTTGAAACTTTAAAAGAGAGCTTAGTTTTGTTTTCAAAATTCAAATATAGGTAAAGGCAGTAGTCGGGCACAGAACTTGTAATTCTATGAAGTTATAGGTTCTAAACTAAGTTGGTGATAAACTAAGTTGGTGACAGGTCCTCCTTATTTACAACAAAAGGTTTCAACATGAATTGCTGGTTAGAAGTACTGGAGTAACATGGGTAACAAAATACCTTGCTTATAATGTGTATTTATGAGGAATTGCAGATACTTCTTTTTGATCACTGAAACAGCACTGGCAGTTCAAATCCTGAAGAATAAGCAAATGTGATATTTACAGAGATTTAGAGCTTGTGTAGCTTATCTACATAAAATTCTTAAGAAAACGAGAAAAACAACTCTGTACAATTAAACTGAAATGAGACCTTTCTAACTTAATTGTATGGTTAATTTTTCAAGACAAAATTTGAAACTGATATGAAAAATCTTAAAAATATATACGAAAATAGAAAAAGTAGGTAACATCGCTGCTGTTGACATCTACTAAAGAATAAATAATTTGATTTTCATGTAAACCTTGTTTCTTTTTATTAAGAAAAAAATGCACTATAATTGAGGTGGGTTTGTAACAAGATCATTAGTCCTGGATATTGAGGAGCATTATGATTCCTCATGTGGATTAGATGAGATAAAATGACAGCTAGAGATAATCCCTTAAAGGGGATGGACAGAAGGTAATGCTTTTTCAGGCCAGACTAGATGGGCCAGGATGAGTATGTCAGTACCAATGCACTCTGAGAATGGGCTAAATGTCAGATTATTGATTTCTGGGAGAGGAAGTGACTGTGTGTGTGATGGGAATGTCATGCAAGGAGAGGCTCAATGTTGCTCCTGGGCTTGTGGTTGCAGTTGTCCTCTCCTGGATCACTGTATTCTTGACTTGGTATGACGACAGGCACAAGCTTAAATTAATGCGTGGCTCAGTAAATTTCAGGTAGTTTGTGTATGATGAGGGTGCACTTATGTTTCAGCCTATCAAGATGCTATGTTACTCCATGGCAAGTCCCTGGGTGTTATAATGAGGATGAGCAGAGTACGTGTTCAACTTGAAACAAGAAGTCTTTACTTCAACAAACTAATCTGCCAGAAAGTGAATGTGTTCCCCCAGAAACCAGGCAGCTTAGTCACAGTTAGGAAATCAAACTTGACACCTTCATTGCTGTGGAACTTGATGTGCATCATGAAGTTTGTACTAATATTCTAGGCTGAGGTGACATGGAAACCTGTCCTGTGAGACGCTGCAAACAAGACTGTATCCTTCTGAGAACTGAAGTTTCTACTTCTGTCTAATATTATTTTAGTGGCTGAGCAGAGTGATATAATTAGAGGTCTGCATTTGGAAGGAATAATAGAAACCTTTGATATGGACTCAAAAGTCTGTGCACTAATTAAATATCATGTCAATGTGTGTATATATATATATATACACAGAGGTGTTTAAATTTATATCCAGGATGTGCAAACTACATTCTTTTGCTTTCCAGCTCAGAACTTCCTTCATTAGTTTGTAGAATTGAGTCTAAAGAATATAAATTTAACAGCAAACATTCTCTGCAAAAGTTGTCATTAAAAAAAACCCAAACCAACAAACAACCAAAATATTCTATACAGCAAAACAATAATTGAAAATAAAACACTGATACAAATCTAAAACCCCAAGTGTCATATGTAGGCACCTTCATTTGTTAGTCATGTTGTTGTTTCAAATAGGTTCATGAAAGATGGAAAATGGAAGTTGTAGTTACCCTGATTAGGTGTGGAATTGATTAAGAAACTGTCAACAAATGATGTCTCTCCAAAAAAACACCCCTATTTTTTATTTTGTTTTGAAAAAGAATTGTTTACTTCTCTTATTTAAAAAAACATCAAATCTCCCATGGTTTCCTCAGTTTCAGAAAGAAAGACTAATTTCTTTTTTTTTTTGAGCTGAATTAGGTGAAGCTGGTCTTTATGGTGAATGAAAGGAAATGGACTTTTACACTTGGGAGATGTTTGTTTTATTTGTTTTATGTTTTGGGTTTTTTTTTTTTTCCCTTATGGGAGGAATGGGCTTGATGCTGTTCTGGAGAAAAGAAAAATCTTTGATCAGGCTGCAAACTCTGCTTTTCAGAGGAAGTAACTAATAGGATTGTCTGAGCACAAAGAAATCTGGAGCTGATAATAGTTGCTATATTGTTGGTTCCCAAACTTGTTGACTACAGATATTAGCCATTCCAAGGCCTGACACTTAACACAAATTTTCTCTAAATGTCATGTCACTGTCTTGGTACATGGAGTTCACCTCATTATGAATACATTTGATGAGCTGCCATTTCAGTCTTCAAGTATTTCCTTGGGGGAGGGGGGAGAGAGATGAAATCTGTGGTTCTGAATTGGCAAAATTCCCAAATGCATAAATTTGTATGAAATAGTATATGAAACTATAAGGGATTTCTTCAACAGTATTTTAACTCTATTAACAGTCTTAATGTTCCATAATAATACTGAATAGCCATGTTTCTCTTTTTCATTTTCTGTTTATTGAAACTAATTGGTGTGACAGCTTGGCTTAACTCAGTAGATTCAGTGTGGAGACGTAACCTGAAAGAACTCATGTTGCACTGATAAGTTTGCTGTCACAAAATAGAGGTAAAAGTTGCACAGTTAATGAATGACCTGAAGTTTGGACTTTCAGGGTTGCCTCTCTTATTGACAGCCTGGCTACTCAGTTGCACAGCATAGCAGATCATGCAGCAGGCTTTAAACAAAGATGAAAAATGGTTCTTATTGCATATAATTGTATAATAATTTATATAATTATATGTAATATATTATGAAATATATTTTGGTATCACTGAAAAATAAATTAAGACCCTTTTTTTTCTTCTGTATAATTGAATTTTTCCTTCCTGTCAGCCTCTAGGAAATATCATGGGGTGATGGGGGTTGGGCTGGCTAAGAATTCAGATTTCAAATGCATTGTCTTTAAACTTGGAAACTAATNACCAACAAACAACCAAAATATTCTATACAGCAAAACAATAATTGAAAATAAAACACTGATACAAATCTAAAACCCCAAGTGTCATATGTAGGCACCTTCATTTGTTAGTCATGTTGTTGTTTCAAATAGGTTCATGAAAGATGGAAAATGGAAGTTGTAGTTACCCTGATTAGGTGTGGAATTGATTAAGAAACTGTCAACAAATGATGTCTCTCCAAAAAAACACCCCTATTTTTTATTTTGTTTTGAAAAAGAATTGTTTACTTCTCTTATTTAAAAAAACATCAAATCTCCCATGGTTTCCTCAGTTTCAGAAAGAAAGACTAATTTCTTTTTTTTTTTGAGCTGAATTAGGTGAAGCTGGTCTTTATGGTGAATGAAAGGAAATGGACTTTTACACTTGGGAGATGTTTGTTTTATTTGTTTTATGTTTTGGGTTTTTTTTTTTTTCCCTTATGGGAGGAATGGGCTTGATGCTGTTCTGGAGAAAAGAAAAATCTTTGATCAGGCTGCAAACTCTGCTTTTCAGAGGAAGTAACTAATAGGATTGTCTGAGCACAAAGAAATCTGGAGCTGATAATAGTTGCTATATTGTTGGTTCCCAAACTTGTTGACTACAGATATTAGCCATTCCAAGGCCTGACACTTAACACAAATTTTCTCTAAATGTCATGTCACTGTCTTGGTACATGGAGTTCACCTCATTATGAATACATTTGATGAGCTGCCATTTCAGTCTTCAAGTATTTCCTTGGGGGAGGGGGGAGAGAGATGAAATCTGTGGTTCTGAATTGGCAAAATTCCCAAATGCATAAATTTGTATGAAATAGTATATGAAACTATAAGGGATTTCTTCAACAGTATTTTAACTCTATTAACAGTCTTAATGTTCCATAATAATACTGAATAGCCATGTTTCTCTTTTTCATTTTCTGTTTATTGAAACTAATTGGTGTGACAGCTTGGCTTAACTCAGTAGATTCAGTGTGGAGACGTAACCTGAAAGAACTCATGTTGCACTGATAAGTTTGCTGTCACAAAATAGAGGTAAAAGTTGCACAGTTAATGAATGACCTGAAGTTTGGACTTTCAGGGTTGCCTCTCTTATTGACAGCCTGGCTACTCAGTTGCACAGCATAGCAGATCATGCAGCAGGCTTTAAACAAAGATGAAAAATGGTTCTTATTGCATATAATTGTATAATAATTTATATAATTATATGTAATATATTATGAAATATATTTTGGTATCACTGAAAAATAAATTAAGACCCTTTTTTTTCTTCTGTATAATTGAATTTTTCCTTCCTGTCAGCCTCTAGGAAATATCATGGGGTGATGGGGGTTGGGCTGGCTAAGAATTCAGATTTCAAATGCATTGTCTTTAAACTTGGAAACTAATTGAATTAACTTTTTTTTTTCTCCAGCTGCTTACAGTTCTTAAACTCTTAGTAATAATTCAATTCTTCTGAATGTTCTCATTGGAAAAGTGTGCAAAGGCTCTTTACTGTGAATTAAACAGCATAGAGGCATTGGTTAAACTTTAATATTTAAAAGTTGGTAGCTTTTGGTAGCTTTGCATCAAAATTAAAACTGATCAGCAGTTTAGAAAAAAACAACTTCCTTGTCTTGTTTAAGAAAGTTTATGTAAAGGTTGGGGTGAAGATGAAGTAACATGATCTGGGCACCCTGCTTCTATGAGCACTAATGGATTTCTGACTGTCTATAGACAACCCTTGGCATGAAATAGAAACAAAAATTGAGGAAGTCTGAGAAAGCACCTCTGTAACAGCGAAACAGTATTTGAAAATTTGCCTATTACATTTTAGGCTTTCTATATTACAATCAGCAGAATTCTATATTCCATGTGTTTCTTCACCTTGCATAAAACATTAGTTTGCAAACAGAGAGAAGCGGTGGTTGTACTGGCTCGTTTGGAGCCTGCTATTTAGCCGCATTCCAAGATGATGTGCTTGTACAGAGTCTTCCCCTATTTCTTGCTGTAGGTCAGACATAATTTCTGAATACTGAGTGTTTGAGTCTCCTAGTTTTCTGTTCCAAAATTTTCAGTTTGCAGTATAGAAAAGATCTTTAATGCTTCATAACACTAGAAGTAAAATATATATATCAGAGAAAACCGGAATATAAGAGAGGCTTTAAACTATGTTTCATCATTTGATACTTTAGGAGTGGCCATAAGGGTTTGCATTTTTTCAGAACTGAGGATAAACTATTACTAAGCAAATTATATGAACCAAATTACAGATTATTAATCAACCTCTGATAAAGAGCATTTTCCCTCTGCCTACTTAGGCAGCCTACATTCGAACTATATACCTTGTTTAGGAGAAACTGCTAATACCAAAACCAGAATTTTATTCTATTCTTGATGTCTAATGTGCCCCCAGCAGTGTGATTGACAAGACCATATCTGTGTCTTGGTTTTACAATTAGATTTTAGAGACATTAGCATTTGTGCAGAAGTCATCATGCTTACCCAGGGTTGGGGGTTTTTTTTGGTGCTTGAGAAGCTTTAGTAAAACAAAAAGCAGCACATTTATATGGAATGCCATACAGGACTACTTCTTAGGCTTGGGTAAGGTGCTGCTGGTGGAATTCAGAAAATGACTGTTCACATCATTGAAAGAACATGTAGGAATTGATATATGCAGCTTCCCAACAGCCTGGAGAGACACAAACAAGTGCCTCTTGTGAGCCTTTTGGCAACTGCAACTCCATGTTTAGTCATGCTAGTTAGGCAGGGGTTTAGAGAACAGAGGCAAGAAAGAAGGAAATATACAATGTTGAATTGTATTAGAAGGAAATATACACTGTTAAACAAGATTCAAAGGCCTCTTGTGTAGCTGCCTGGTACTTTTGCCCTAATATATCAGATAAACCTTTAACTGTTAGGGAGAAAAACCTCACCATCAGTATGGAATTGATTTCATGTAATGTCCACACTTGCATTCCCTACATAGCTCTCAAACCCAAGCTGTAGTTTTATAGGTGGGATCACCACCAACCAGAGGGTAAGATCCACTCACTTTTCTAGAGGTGGCAGTCCAACTGGACTGCGTATCACTTGAGAATCTACAGGCAAGAGATTCCAGTGATTTGTGTGTGCAATGCTTTGGATGGCAGTGTTGCACTTTCAGCTACCTGCTGCTCTTGCCAGGTCTGCGTCCAAGGAGCTGGTTAGATAGAAGGGCAGGGAAGCGTTCAAAGTCTGTGGGAGCCTATCATGTCACCTTCTACAACTGTCTTGATTGCTCTGGCCTAAGCTTGAGGCATTTAACTACACACCTTTCCTCTGGGTAGCTCTGACCCTACCACCCTGGCTACGAGCACCTGGGCTTGTGATTCTGGAGCCTATAGAGCTGATGCTGGTCACGGAAAGCTGACCTGAAACAGAGACTGGATAGAGAGCTAAAGCAGGAATCTATTGAAAGGCTTTAGGATACACGTCAGGCAGGACAAGAGCCTGGCCAGGGCTACAGCCAAGGTGGACTTTAAATGATCACAAAATGGATGACTGCTCACAAGGTCTTACACTTTTATAAATTTTGGTTCATTTGCATACTGGGGTTTAATTGTCCAATTACAGCTTCAGGTTGTGAGGTCTCATCCTTCTTGTTTCTCTCTTCAACACAAACATTTTCTCTTCTTTCATAAACAACACTCCACTGTTGTTTATGCTTTTGGGCCTGAAAGTTGTCCTTGGTCTTCAACAGGAAAAGGATTAGTTTTGTCTACCTACTCTGTGAAGAGAGCTTACTAGCACTTAATATGAGGCTCAGAATTACATCCTTATGCAGCACAGAATCTGAAAAACATGAAAGCTAAAACTTAAGGCATCAGAGCTGTGTACTGTTTCCCAGCCTGCTCTGTTTCCCATCCTGCTGTCTTCCTCCTTTCCACCACTTCTTGCAAGGGAATTAAATGTAGTTCAGTAGCCAAGAGTCTGTGCTGTGTAACAGCTCTCCTTTTCCTATCTGAAGAGGAAGTAAATCACTTGGTATTGAGTTATTTAACCATTTAACCAATGTGTTTGAACCAGATCTTAGGTTAGAAATGGACCGCTTAAGCATTGTTCTCCCTGCTTTGAAGTGGTTAGATCATACTTTTAATAATGTACACTTGGATGGCTACTGTACTTTGACATAGTGTTTTCTTGGAGGTTTATAGGCATTTCCTATTGTTCGAAGACTGAAATGAGACAAAATGCACCATGTGCTTGATATGAAGTAAACACACTTTATAGTCCATAATTTCCTTTGGAGATTCATTTCACCTGCTCAAATTTGCTTTTTCAACAAAAAGTAGATGCACAGATGAAACAGAAGTTTTGTCCCAATATAGCAAGTCAATTAAAAAAAATCTGTTTCTTCTATCACTTCCTGAAATTAACAATTCCTGATAATGGCATAAATATAACTATACTTTCTTTTGTAGATAAGGGCATAGTTCATTTTTTTTCAAATTGGTTTAATTTGCTTGAACTTGAATTTAATGAACTTGTGTCAGGTTATATAGAACACAACTATGCCACCTTGCCTTCCAGTTTGTCTTCATGAATCACAACTTTTCAGTGTTTTGCTGAATAATAATAACATTTCATTTGAGGTTAGTTGGAGAATATGTGGTACCTTCCTTTCATTTATGATGTCTTTTTCCTGTGTTGCATTTACTGGTTATGTCAATAAAAGAAGCTCTGTGTTCATATCATATCCATAACTGCAGAACACTTAAGCATGCTGTTTAGCTCACAGTGGAATGAAAATTCAATTGCTACTTAACCACTGTTATTGCTCATTTGTGAACTACTTCGGTAGTTATCTGCGCTACATTCTTAAAAGGAGTTTAAGAAACAGAAGCTTCATAAAGAAAAAATGAGTCTGATGGATAAAGTCAACTGCAACATTTTACTCTGTAAGGTAAGGGTTGCAAATTATCCTTTGTCAAGGGCCAGAATGGCTACAACAAATTGCTCAAAAAAGTGAACCAGTTAATCAAGCATGTTGCCATTTTTTGAACAAAAAAATAGAACTTGAATTTTGGCATGTAGGTACCTGGACATCTGCATACTTCCTTACTATCTTTGAAACCAAACAGATTACCTCCTTCAATGATAAGAAACTATGACTGATTTTGGTTTTCTGATAAATATTTTACACAGTGCAGGTAAGATTTTGTAGCAACATAAGCAACTGTGAAACTTAACCAGGAAAGCTTCTCTTTTTTTCAAGTCTCTTAAATTATATAAATTGCTACCACATGTGTAGGAATAACTGCTAAGTTTTTAATCCCATAAGGGACAAATAATGAGACAACGGATGGTTTTCTATTTTGAAATGGGCAGATGGTTGTACATCTAAGTGTAATTGCAGTGTGGGAGACTGTTTTTTTCTCAGTTAGAAACTAATACTTCATACAGTTTTCTGAAAGAGGGTAAAAAGGATTGTTGTCAGATTTTATTTTTATATATCTTAACAGTCATTGCTTAAATGCTTTGTCTGTATAGCTATTATGGCTTGCTTTGGCAGATAATGAAATTGATGTTATTGCAAAGGAAATTAATGAAAAAAATCCTGTGTGGAGATTTTTTATATGAGAATTTATTATTAGCTTATTTGTTCTTGAAATACAGCTAGAGAGTGAGAATTAGACAATTCCTCCAAGTTAAACTGTAACACCTCACATGGACTATCTTTTGAGAGTGCTGCCTATCTGCTTTTAGGAAGCCTTGTGACAGTCAATAGGTGCTAGGAACACTTACTAGTAGGAACGGGTAATTTATAGTTTGATTTTTGTTTTGCTTGAGCCTTACAAGTTTCAACTGACACCAGTAAAGGCCTTTTTAGTTGTGGCAAGGCATGAAAGAATCTGTTAAATACTCCTTAGTGATTTTGGAAGTGTGGAAAAAGTATAGGTAGAGGCAAAGAAAGAATTCACAGTAAGTATTTGCTGAAATGTGTCTTAGTAAACATCTGAAACAGACCTGAAGTTTGAGGAATTAAGGAAAGTTAATTGAAGGATGTCTTCGGCAGTAATATCATCATCATGTGTTAAATACAACTTGAAGACAGAGGTTTTGACTGGAGGTTTATTGTTGCTGTAAAATGAATGTCAAACAACCAGCAGTTCAGCTTGACGCTACCTTGGCTCTGAATCATTCAGCCTGATAGAGGTTAAGGAGAGTGTTTCTAACCCACATTGTTACCAGAGACTTTTTTGTTGTGGTGGTGGTGGTGGTGGTGTTGTTTTTTTTTTTGTTTTGTTTTTTTTTTTTTAGGTTTTT
>VYXD01002151.1:448447-464839 GCA_013397195.1 Hylia prasina | reverse complement strand
TTTTTTTTTTGTGGTTTTTTTGGTTTGTTTGTTTGTTTGGTTGGTTTGTTTTGTTTTGTTTGTTTTTTTGTTTTTTTTAATATTGATTTATTCCCAAAATAGGGAATGTGGTTCTGCAGCCCTGTAGAACCACATCACATGGAGTTATCCACTTTGCTGATTTCTTTCTTCAACTTCCTATTCTACACAATTGCTCCTTCTTTTAAGAGCGAATTTAAATATCAATTTTCCATTTATTTAAGATGTAAATCTTTATTTAGAGTTGTCAGATCACAAGTACAGCTGGCCTAATTGTTTTAAAGTGTGTGAAGTCACTTTAGCTCTTTTGTGGAATGTGTCCCTCTGCAGGGAAACAAAACTTGTTGAAAATTATTTCAGAATCCCTGGAAAGAGTTCCTCTAAAGGGAAAAGGTGGAGGCATAACAGCAGAAAGTTACTAAAGAGGCTCATTGCTGGTCTTTGTTGGTGGTATAAGATAAACAAGAAAAACCCCAACCAAACAAAAACCCTCAGTTTTTTAATTTCTGAATGGATCATGCTCTGTGTTTATATTTTTAACAGTGCAATCAATGGAAAAATATTCAGTATAACTTCCTGCTATTCTCAGATAATACATGGTGTTCAAACTGCCCTGCCTGGTGTGGATCTATGTGTTTCATAGTCAGGAAAAGAGGACTGGTGCTTATACAACACCCAAGTGCTGCACCTTTGCTTGCCATAGAAATATAGCTCATTTAAAAGTAATGTTAATTTTCACAGGATGAATCACTAACCAAGGAATTACACAAAATGTGGAAAGGCTCCTGTACAAGAAAGTGTTTCTCTGTGCAGAAAGGAGATAACAGTCAAGGTATAATAGCCTTGAAAATCCTTGGTGAATTGTGCAGGATGGATGTGGGTTTCTGACACAAAAAATAGGGCTACAATCAAATGAAACTTGAAAATTGGTCCAGTATCTCAATAGAAGATTGGAAGACTACAGAAGATTGCTTTAAAAATACAGGATATTATAGTCTTAGAAATTGGAAAGTAGTAGAAATAAAGTGAAAAGGAACTGCTACTGGTATAAGAACTGGTCTTAATAGTCTTTAAAGGCTCACCTTATCTCTTTTAGAAACAAGGCCTACCATAAAAGCTCACTGGTTTTCAATAAGGCAAAAATTCTGCATGTAGCCCCTACTAAATTAAATATAATAAAATGTACCTGTCATTCAATTTCTGTGGCTTTACACCTTTAGAGGGCTCCTGTCAAGCTACTGCTACTGAATGCTTTTTGCTGTTTTAGACTTTTGCATATAGCCAATGGGTTTAAAAGTGCAGTCTGATTCTTGACTTTGCAAGCTGCAGCTCTGGTACGAAGCTCTGCCTGTTGCTGTACCACACCTCTGAGATGAACTAATCTGTACAAATTGATACAAAATACCTGGTTACTGAATTGTAATCTATCATTGTGAATGCTTCAGTCATATTTTAAGATGGATAATTGACTAGGAAATAGCTCAGTCTTTTGGCTGCCAACATTTTCTTGTGTGCCATACATTTTTATTAGTCCCTTTAGGAGGATTTTTCTTTCTTTAGGACTTTAGATAAGATAGCTGGTAATTTATCTTGTCTCCATTTTCAGAGTATTTATCTACTGAAGTAGCTGACAGTGCCTTTCCAAGGCTTGTCAAAAACTTGAATTAAAGCAGGGTATAAATGATATTTCTCTTAAATAATTATTTTTTTGGCTTTTGTACTTTAAGTTAATAAATGCCAAAAAAATATCTCACTGAATGTTGTTGGTCTTACAGTCTTAAAAACATCAGCAGGGGCAGACCTGGGGAAAATACCAGAAGGAAACTGGTTTTCTGTGAAACAAGTGATGAGAGACTTCCTTCAATGTGATTTCTTGCCTTAATGATTGTGCTGAAGGTGTTGGTACACACCAGGAAACATGGACTGATTCCATGGAGTAAGAAGGAAGTGCTACTCATGTAGCTTTCTTTCAACAACAGGTGTCTTGAAGGACTGCCTGCAGGTTTTTTTGGTAAAAACAAATGGCAATTTGCAGGTCAAGTGTGTGTGGCTGTGAATGGCAAGAATCCTGAGCTGCAAACTGGGAGCTGCAGTTTGGGGGGATGGCAGGGGTGATGTTCCCTGCCACCGGCAGCAAGGCAGACTGGATACCAGCCCTGCATTTCTACAGCTTTCAAGGTCCTTCTGTCATTGTGCACTGCACTTCATGGAGGAACAAATGTGAACTAGCTGAAGTCAATGGCACACAGAAAGAAAAACCAGGAGTAATTGTGATGCCTAGACAGGCTTTAAGACCTCAGAAATACTTTAAGCATTTAAGAGTATCCAAAACCTTAGCTTTTGAAACCTGGCATTGTATTGCTGTTGACTGACAGGCAAATGTAACAAAGCAGAACAGATTTGCCATTGTCAAGATGTGGGAAATACCTTGGTACTATGACTGGAAATACACTACAATAAGTGGGGCAAATAACTATAATTTTTGCTTGCTTAGCCTTCAAGATTGATTTAATGGTTCACCTTATAGGAAAGGTCATTTACATTGGTACCCCATGTAGAAGCTGAAGGTGCCAGTTCAACAGCTGGGTTCATTGTAAAAAATTACTCAGAGTCAAAACCATACATCGAGAATTGAACAAAAAAGTTCAATAGTTTTAAGGTGAAATTTATTTTTAAATGCCAACCTGTGTTAGTTACATTGCAAAAAACTTCCTGTTTCACATGGTGAAGAATGGAGGTTCTTTGTTAAATCTAAACCTCACTTAAAATGTATGAACTGTAGGTATGTTTTTTGTTGTTGAATTGCTAGAAAGAAAACAACCATGGTACATTGTGATAGGAGACATCAAGAGTAATTGCTAAAATATTTTTCTACTTTTTATTTTTTTTTCAAAACTGCCACTTGCTCTGAGGGGAAAATACCTTTGGTGAAGAACTTCAGTGCCACTGGTTAGCTATCCTAATTTAGTGATTCTCAATTCTTTCCTATAGTGTAATTCAAGTAGAAAAGTTATAGAAGATCAGGCCGTAATTAGACAAATGTCAGAAAAAAAAACCTGTCTTTACATGCCAGCTTTGAATATGTGAGCTGCACAAATTTGGAAGATATTTCCTGTGAATGAGCAAATGAGTAAAAGAGGTGAAAAAGAGAAGCTTCTGTGGATAGAAAAGTGGAGGAGCTGCAATGAATAAGGAGTAAAGCAGAGTCACTTTGGAACAATTGGTTAGATAGGGAGAGAGGATCTCCATAACTGTTGACATTTGAGGCTAGAAATTTACCGTAAAGATGTTTGATGGCCTTCAAGAGTGATTGTTATTGATATGACTCTTGGCTTATCATTAGTAATAAAAGCCAGACTTAACTACCTCTACTTCCATCAAGAAGTTTAATATGTTGTGATAACTTGAAAGTGCTATTTTTGCTTCGTGAATTACCTTGTGTTGTTCAACACTTGTGCCACATCCTCAACAGAGTGTAATGAAGGAGGCCTTTAATCAGAACTATTTTGTCTTAATGTTTCTCTTTAGTCTCACTCCTTGACAGCCTAATCTTTGCTGATGTAATTGAGAAATGTTTTAAGGCTGCTGTTTGTTCACCTAATTAAGAAAATGATTGGGTCCCCAGAGGGACGCGTCTCCCTAGGTGAGACAAATGAAAGAATTTCTCTCCTGCTGTAGAAAAGCCAATTGGAATGTTTTGAGAATATCTCTGAGATCAAACTATATTTTTCATTTTCCTTTGTGCCTCAGCTGAGCTAAACCAAGGAGGAGCATAGCCTAACATACATATTTATATTGAAGGGAATGAACCACTATGATGTCATATATAGAGGGATTTGTGGCATTCATAATGAGATATTCATCCCTCCTGTGCCTGATGAATAAAAAGGTAGTCACTGGTCTCTCAGACATATTATAGTGCTCACCTAAGGCTTCCCATTTTTTGTTATTGGCTTATTTTTCAGAAGATGTTTATCATAAGATGTAATGCCGCCTAATAATCTATTCACTGAAAAAGCAGGCCAAAATTTAAATGCTGAGAAATAGAGGAAAACTCAAATAGTTTAGAGAAAATTTCCAGAAACTCTCACTGAATTTATTTAAGTTCAGGAAGTACATGCATTAGGAAAGTAAAAGGTCTAATATGCCATTGAATCTTTCCTAGTTTAAAGCAAAACAAAAATCTCACAAACCAACCCAAACCCAGGAAAGCCAATAAGAAAAGCCTCCATCTCAGTCTTATGTTTGAAAGTAATTATTTTACCTCTTTATCTCAGACCAGGACAAACTGTTTTTATCCATGTCTACAGCAGTAAGCAGTCAATGGAATAAAATCATGCACGTCACTGTGAAGTTGGGAAGATGGACTGGGAGAAATGGAAGTTACTAGTTAAAAGCTATTAAAGCATAAGCAATGAGATTTCAGAGTCCCATATCACAAGGAAGGGTCTATAAACTGACATTTTCCCAAACTTCTTAATTATGTGTTCAACACCCAGAGGTATAAAATAGCTATGGCATATGGCTCACGCTATGATTAGTCTCATTTCTTGAAATGCTTTAAAAATAATCAGCAAGATCTGTGTTCCCTCTATACCATCCATCTGGATAGTAAAATTAAGCAGAAAGGGAGTCAGACCTATTTCAGGGCTGTGGCATTTCTCAACAAAAAGGGTACAGCTAAGGAGCATTAGGGATAATCAGTATTCAGTTAACAGCCATCACAATCCAAGTTTTCATATTCATCTGAAAAAAAAAAAAATCCAGCCATAATACAATTGAAATACCTTCTCCTTGTGTAATTGTAAATACAGGTCACTTAACCAGCTTCCAGCAACTCACTGGAAAGCTAACGGCAACCATGTTTATATTCCCAGAACCTGGTTATTCTTACTTTTTTGGCTACCTTTAGTTTGACTGTTCAGATGACTGCAAATGCAGAGTCAGACTGTGTAAGCAGCAGATTTTTAAGGAAACAAAATTATGTACTGGATGGGAACCTTCCCGTTCAAGAGAGCATACAGCAAAAAGCTTTTGGCTCTGCTTGGGTGTATTGAAGGAAATGAATGTACAGCTTCATTTGGTGCAAGACTGTGTTGCTGTTTTGAATTATCAAAATATCATAAGGCCATCAGATCACCCTACTGATGCTGCTAGAGTTTAACATTACTCAAAAATCTGCACTTGAGGAATTGTTAGAGAACAAAAGAAACTGATTTGCAAATTTAAATCTCTAGTGAAAAGAGACTGTTTGAGAAACTTGCATATCTGACATGCTAGGAATAAGTAAGTTTTATTTTGATTTTTTTCCAGCTTGAACCCCTGGTGATAAGTGTTCTGTGATGAATAGGCACACTAGTCCTAAAGAAGATGTAAGGGAATAAGAATCATTAATAAATAAAATATTTTGGCAATTGCCTTGCATAACGTTTTAGGCTATTTTAGTCTTTAGAAGTGTATTTAAATATATTTCAGGGGAAAGGGAAAAAAACCAACTCTGAAAAGCTTCCGGTTTGCCTTTCTTTGTCATTTTAATACAAAGTACAACCTAAACCCCATGAAGAAAGTAAAAAAAGATAGATGGGAATCTATAGAGCAAAATATTGTTCAGGGAAAGTAGTTTCACAAACCATGCTCTTGTAATTCTTCTCTCTGACACAGTTGGCTTAGTATCTTTTATGGTATACAATAGTTTCTTCATAATTTTAATTATAATCTGCCGTTTTATGATGTTCTCTCATAATCATAGTAACTAATGTAATTTTTTTCCTTTCATGAAAGATATAAGTAATGATAGTAATAAACACTTAATGTAACATCATCAAAAGCTGGAATTTGCTGGTTTAGCTCTGTCTGATCCTACAGAATACAGGTGTTAAAACTGTGGTTGAATGATAATGGGAGCTATGTGAACTTGTATAAGAGCCTGGTGGAGATGTATAAACAAAAGTGAATTTGAGAAAAAGTCAAATGTGGTTAAAAGTCAATTCATGATGTATCATTATGGACATAAAGCGGGATTATTAGTATTATCAAGTGGGCTGCTTAACATAATTTTCTGTATCTTTTTTCCTATAAACTACATAATGTGTTGGTTTAGATAATTGACTCTTTAAATTGTAAAGGAGACCATTCCTCAGAAACATAGTGGCCTGGGGTGACAAAATAGTGTGCAGCTAACAGCTAGATAACTCTGAAACTAGGGAATTTGGACACATCAGAGAAGTTACAAACATGTACAATATATTGGAGCCAAAATGTAATTGTCTTCAAAATTCAGCCACTTGATTTTCACATGGTATAGGAGGGATTATTACTCATAAAATGTCTTTCAAGTCTCAGGAGCTTGAAATAAGATGGTTTCACTCTCACTAATACCAGGCATAAACAGCCCAATGCAACTAGTTATTTCGATTCTATTGTGACATATTTTAGGTAGCTTCTTTATTTCAAAACTTCTCATCTGCAACAGAACTGCATTGCAGAATACAAACTGAGATCAGCTAAATGCTACATGATTCATAAGTCTTAGCTACAAAAACCCCCAACCAGATCAACATGCCATCATCTTGCTTGTTGACTGGAGTTGACAGCTCTGGAATTACAGGTTGTGTCTCTTCTGCTTCAGTAGCACTTTGTAAAATATAAGACCAAAAACCAGGTATGACTCTTTCTTAAATAATTTCCATTTCTTTGCTTAAAATGTATAGTGCTGGAGGCTGAAAACATCCAATATCCAAAAGTTTGTACATGGGCTTCAGAAAATATTGGTGGATGAAGTAGGGCCTGTGCTTAAGGCTGTAAATGCATTATTAATTCTGATCAGTGTAAATCATGTTTTATATATTTTTTTCATGATTATTAAAAAAATGGATGCAAGACAAAATGGCAAGCGTGAAACTAATACACAGATAGGTCCATGAATACAAAACATTGTATTCTAGGATCTATAAATTATTTTTTTCCCCCATAATTTCAGTTATGTACTACTTCTAGCAGTCAGTAATTAGGCAAAACCTGTGACATGGAAATAGCAGGTGTACAAACAAGGTCAAAGACAGTCATGTTTGGGATGACAGGATGAAAGGGAAGCAGTAGAAAGGTACGTAAAGATAAGTGCATCAGGCAAGTCCAAAATGTTTAAATTCTGGGCTAAAATCCCTGGATCCCAAATACAGCAAATAGCAAAATTTAAAACTGTGTGAATTTTAAAGACAATAAATTCAATCTGCCATACCAAGACATATTTCTGAAAGAGCAGCAGAGAACATGGAATTGCTGACCCAACCAACATGCATAGTTATCTTGTAAATATAAGCAAGCTTGTAAATATAAGCAAGGTTGTGTCCTGAAGAAGGCGTTTTTGACAACAGTGGTCATGTGTTTTGGGGCATGCTCCCAACCAGTATCCAAAGGACTACTGCCTCACATGTGTGTTAGTCACTCGAGCTGGCTACTTCACTTTAACTAGATGTCCCATTTGGAGATTCAGATCAGCATAAGTTAGTGTTTTTATATCTGATAATGTTTGTCATGGATTGGGTCCTTCCTCCAAAGGAAGTGCTAAATGAGAATTGGTTACCCCATTTGCTTAGAATTTAAGCAGAAAAATGCTGTTGAAAGACAATGACTTGTGTAGGAGTTTTTTCCTTTCTTGATTTGTCTAGAAGTTTAAAGATAGAAGCTGTCTGCCAGTTTTCCCTGAAAGCAGGAGATGTGCCTCTGTTAAAACACTGACAGTATAGGACAGGAGGAAGAAATTCAGTCTAGCCTTTGCTCTGTAACACTGACATATTGTACTTGACATTGCAGGGAAGGATTGGCCAATGTCTGCATAATTATACCTGCAGATAGAATTGCCTTAGCTGGCTGAAAAACTCTTTATTGAAGATTAAGTGAAGCGTTAGGAGAAATGAAGACCTGACGATAAAAATTAGAAAGAATCTGGCCTTCAGTGTGTGTAGCTGAAGATAGCTGCATCAGTGCAAGGTGTTTTCCACACATATTGCTAATTGCTGGAGAGGAATTCTGTGGTGAGTTACCAAAGGCTCTGTATAACTGCAGCTCAAGAGACTCCTCCTGCCAATAACATAGCATCTGTGGCATGTCTAGAAATTGTTGAAACATTCAATATTCCTAAACACAAGAGGTAAAGTGATGTTAAAATAATCAATTGCTTAGTGGAAAAAGTCACTGCTTTTGTTTTGCTAATCAAAATTTTGGAGCAGGTGCTGTCTCTCTAACCTTTACCAGTTCCACCTTCCAATTCTACAAGTAACTACAGAAAAAGGACAATGCCTTCAAAGTTAAATATTGGGTGATAGTGTACCTCTGGTGAAGTGGAATCAAAAATATAGACATGTTTCTGACACAGTTTGGGGTCAGTATGATTGTTAGTAAGCTCTTGATTTACCCAACACAGAATGTCTAAATTTTCTGCTGAAATGCACAGACCCCTTCTGATAAATGATAGTGTTAGAAATGAGAAAGGGGGAGCAAGCAACTTAGTCAGTTAAGCCTTCTAGGAAAAAGATACATGCTGCAAGAAATTATGAGTGAAGGTTAATCTAAGTGGTAAAAAGGAACCCAGGCTTTTCAAATTTATCAGAAAGGAAAAAGAGTAGGATTAAACATCCTATCTATCACATGTATAACATGAAGACTAAGAGGCTTGTCTCATATTTCAAGGCTAATAAAGAAAGTTTGTATGGTTAAGTGGTAATGAAGATGTTGAGAAGGTACATTACATAATGGTCAGTACTAAATAAAGATAAAATGGGCGAGCTTGAAGGTATGCAAATGACTTCCAGTTTATGGCAGTGAAATTACATTATGGACTCATTAAGCTGACTTTGGATTCCCTCTATGACAGCAAAATTAAAAATAAACAAGTAAAATTGTTTCTGCAGTACTTGAAACATCAACTATTTAAAAGGAACAGCATTAAACAGATTTGTAAATATCTTAGAATATATTGTGATTTATAGCATGGGTAAATTACACTTACAAAAGATGCTGACCTTGCTAGCTCTCGAGCTGCTAGACAACAAGTAGGATCTGTGACAAGTCAAAGATTTTTTATACAATTAACTTGTTCTTCTGGCATCAGTTTCGGACACTTAGTAGAGAAGTACCTACAAATCATACAAAGTAAGGGATATAGTCTTCTGTAGTGCTACCAGCTGAAATAAGCAAGTGGAGAATTATGAAGCAGTTGAAGTTATTTGAAATACTTTTATTTGTAATTTTTGACCCTCCCTTAGAAGCATCTTTATCTTTTGTTAGTACTAAAGGGAATGAAACTTGAATGACTGAGATACTTTTGAAAAGCTAGAAGTGTCTCTCTATAGTTCTATTCAGTGTATAATAGTCAGATATGAATCTTTTATTTTCTTTTGAGGAAAAATACATGGAGAAGGAACACATTTCACTTTGGTACTAGTAAAGCAGACTATATCTTCCTAAATGCACACTGAACTCAGAGGAAGAAGAGCTGTCTAGGAACAGTCAGAATGGGACACACATTAGAATTGGCCAAATTGCTATAGCACTCAGCAGGCATACTTTATGCAAAGTTTCTTTGTTAGCTACCTGAAGAAGTCATTATCTCACTTCAAAAGATGCTTCCTGAAAGCTGTGTGTCCTGTTAGGGGACATGCTTCAATGCCTGTGCTAAATACAGCATGGATTCCACAGGCACTCAGCTGCAAACCTTGCAGAGAGATAAAGCCGGAAGATGAAGGGGTGGTCATCTGTGCCACGGTTAGACAGTTAGACGCCAGCAGCAATGTCCCAATATGTTACAGGGCCATTAAAGTGGTGACAGAAAGACAGTTCAATCCATTAGCTCACTGGACAGTTCATTCCATTTACCAGGATTCTGTAAGCTGTTAACATTCCCATAGCTTGAACACCATAGAGACAGAAGCCAAATGCTGTATTTCAGACTGTGGGAACTAGAAAAAGGTATTGCCATATTGATACTCAGCTGGCCAAAAATGTCTTTAATGGAAAGTATTTAAAAGAAATATAGCAGCTGTCTGATCAGTATTTCTAAGTCTAGTGAATAGTAGGCTTTAGATAGAGAAGAAAATTAAAAGGGAAAATAAAAAGTAATTTGAAGTTGCAAGCTCCAGTAAAGATCCTTGAAATCAGGAAAAGAAAGATTTAACTTGGAGGGGAATATTCTGTCCTGTACTTTCTTTTGACAAAACTATGAATATAGCACATATTTCTATATCATGCTATTGCATACCATGTTACACATAGAAAAATATGAAATTATTTGATGGCAGAGACCTCTACCTATTAACTTATATTGTATGCCCAAGTTTTTAGCATATAGGGTGTTTATTATGTCATTAAAGTAATTTCATAACTTGTGGCAAGTCAGAGGGAGGTTCATAGAGACCTAGGGGGTTTAACAGTCATATGCCTTAAGGTGTGCTGAAATATTTATCTTCACATGCTGCATCAAAGAGCAGCAAAAAGCAAGAGAATAGGTTGGGACCAGTCTTATTAATATTGTTCAAATGGTGTACAAGCATCACACAGCACAAGCTGCATGTGAGCATGCCAAGTTAGCATAATTTCTATTTGCAGCCCTTTTTGTGGGGAGAAAGGGGGAGAGGGAGAAGGAACCTGAAGGCAACTGGAGTTGTAACTAAAAGCATTGGCTAGAATAACCCTCTGTACTTGCATATATCTTGTAAATCCACAAGCTTACCTGTTCTGTTAATGGAGCATGAAATGAACTGTGACTTCAGGTATTCAAAGCAGGATGTTTAAATACTTGTGGTAAAAGGAAGATAAAATTAAAATTGATCTGGATTGATGATAGACTCAGGAACCAGTGTGCTGCTTTACAATAAGAGAGACTGAAAAAATGAGAGAGCCATGGCCAATGTGTGGCTGTGGTGCGTTAAACAGTGTCCTAGGGTACAGAAAAAAATTTTTGTAGAATTTTTTTTTTAAATCAGCAGTGAATCTGGAAAATTCAGACAGTCAAAGTGTTTTTCAGTATTATCTCAGTGAGTGGCTTGTGTGAAGACTGCAGCTAGATGAGAACCTACACAGTGAACTTCTGAAGTATTATTTGCACTCTTGAGTCAATGTGATCTCTCAGTTGTGTGAATCACTGTAGGCAGCATCTAAATGAGAAATATGAATCTGAATGACCGCATAGCAAAAAGGATTTCTTCTTGCTTGGTGATCTGAGACAGGGCAATGTCCTCTGCTAAGGTCAAGTTTGCAGCAGATGAGTTGAACCCAAAACACATTCATTATTTTAATTTTTTTTAAAATGTAAATCAGCGCTTTCCTCGGCTTTGTGGTACCTCATTTTGTGTTTACCTAATGGCTGTGTGAGAAGAGTATTGGAAAACACAATTCTAGAAATGGTTTACTCAGCAGAACTTCATGTGAGCAAACCAAAAGCTCTTCTGTCTCAGTAGGAGCTCAGCAGGGAATTGCCCTTGCAGTGTGACATTCTGGCATTTAACAGTCAATAAAACTAAAGAAAAATGAAAGCAAGGCATTTAGCTGATCAAGCATGTAAAGCTATGCTCCTATATTTGGGTGAAGAACATCCTTGTGAGCCAGATACAGAATTGATGTGCCTATACAGAGCCTGAAAATAAGGCTGTGTAGAGAAGGAAGTGCTTTCTCAGTGTCTGCTGTTAAGTCCTTCACAGCTTTATGGCTCTTGAGTCCAAGAGGACTCAATGGTACTTTTTGGTGGTTGGCTGTGTTCCGAAACTCCCTGAATATCAAAACCCTCTAATCAGGATGTTTAATGACCTAGTTTTCTGATGTTTAATGACCTAGTTCAAAAATACCTCTCTTGCTAGTGCTTGTTGAGGGATATTTTACCATGCATACTTCCATGAGCTGTACTACATTTTCCATAAATTTGCCTCCCTTCTGAGAGAATGAGATTATTTTCTGGTGAGGTAGCAAACATCTGAGAAATACTTAGTTATGTTTCCGTTAGACTCTGGAAAGCAGACAAGTCAACACACACGAGATATTTGGGAAGCTGACTAAAATTTGAGCAAACTTTAAAATGTACGAGACAAGAGGAATAGAAATGAGCAAAGCTAAGAAACAATAGTCATAAAATCATTCAAGTACAGAATATAAAGGAGAGGGATTGCAGGATTAGGTATCTTGAGTGGGATTGAGCATGTACTCAGTTTTGGGGGGAGGAATGTGCAGATTAGTACTTCAATTGTCACATTAAGAAATCAATATTATTGCCAATTTTTTAGAGTTACTTGTTACAGTTTTAATAAGGAGACCAGTGGGAAAAGGTCAAACCTTGTAACGAAGCCTTAGAAATTGGTAACAAAAATGTATTTTCTTTGATAATAAGATGTGTGTAAAATTAGAGCACCCTTAAGTCTGATGTAGGCTAACCCATTTGTCAAACAGAACAATGACGGGTTTGTCACTAAAACTCCACGTGTGTACCCTGCAGGAACAGGATTAACGAAAGGAATGAGGTGAGTGTGCCAAATTCTTAATGTAACTGAGCTGACCTGTCTTGTTCTTACCTAACCATATTTTATAATTAAGGCAATACATTATTCAGTTTTCCTCTAGCCTTTTAACTAGAAATTATGTTGGTTCAAATATTGAACTGGCAATAACACTATAGAAATAATTTTGTAAGCATAATGGGTAGACTTACATGAGACAAACTGAGTTTTTAAAAAATAAGTGTTGTAGAAAACATAAGTACGGATGAAATTTCTTTTTTAAATTTGCCATGCAAAGTCACACAAGAGCTGAGGCCCAGGGGAATTGCTTAAGGAATGAAATATTTAAGCCCGTACTTGTCCTCTTGAAATCTTGAAGATTTCTAACCAAAAGGTTTCATTGCTTCCTGTAATATTGTTGAAGTTACCAAATAAATTACCAAGGCTCTAAGACACAGGAGAGGTTTGTAGTTATTACACAAACTTGAACTAAATTGTTCTGTTGCATCATGATCCTTTTGACCCTACAAAGCAATGGCTCTTGACCACAGCTAAAAACATGCTGACCTGTTACGAAAACCTTCACAATCAATCTTGTAACCCATTTTTGTTTGGCAGCTTGGACATGAAGGACATGAAGAATAAGGAGAAGACAATATGACAAAAAGATCAGATTACAGGAAACTATTCTTATTACCATGATAGAGAAATTGGAATGTTGCCTAACAGGCTCTGTGGAGGTCATGCTGTGCATTCTGAAGCTGATCACTGGCACAACCTTACTGACTGCCCAGGTGCTCTGTGTGTGATGGAGTAGGAGGATGGTGAGTGGCTTGGTGGAAGGCAAATGCCATTTACTAAAAATAAGGAGAAGAGGAAATACATGAAAGCTGTGTTAGTGTCCCACAGCTTTGGCTGACAGTGGTTAGTATTTAGAAACGCAGCTGTTTGTCACTTAATCCATGTCCATACAGGTTACTGATGGTTCATGAAAACCAAACCTACTTCTGATGGTCATTAAAATGTGTTTGCGGGGAGCATTTCAAGAAGAAATGATAAAGAACTCGTGCATGCTGTAAGTTTTACAAGATACTGAGTGATGCAGCTCAGTTTAGAGCTATTGATGTGGTTTCCCAGAAGGCATAATGAGAAGGTGGAGTTTTTGGCACCTCTTTGAAGCAAAAGCAATGACATGCAGATGAACACCTACAGACTGGGATATAAGCAATTCAGTATTAGCCGTCCTTATTACTGGAAAGTAGTGTAGGTGGTAAGTTTTGGTGATGTCTTACTGCCTTTGTACAATATTAGAATCAGTTAACAGACAATCAGCAGTATAGCAGCTCAGCAGGTGAGTAAAATACCAGAAGTATGTGAATGTTGTAGTATAGATTTAATTCCTTCTGTTCAATAGAACTAATAAGTGATGAAAGAACAGCTAGAAGCCTCAAGGGAGTAGCAAAATTTTACTTAAGGTTGTTTATTAGACATCTAAACTCAAAAAGATTGGTCAGTCAAAAAATGACTAATGCCCTTTTGTAGCAGTTTGTCAACTATTTAAAAGGTCTGACTTCTTTCTATTCCCATATCCCTATCATTACTTTAACTTTAGGTTATGCTGAAACAGACAGACTTGCCAAGTGTCTTGAGATTACTGAAAAATATTTGAAAATACTTTGTTTTCTGTCTTGGTATCTCAGGTGAAAAATTTGTTAGTACTTTGCATTATTTTTGCATAAGTTGAAAAAATTAAAAACTTGAAAATGATAACTATTTCTAGTGCTCAAGTATTAGAAGTAATGCACCACTCTTTATTCAGTTGATTTGTGATAGAAGAGAATAAAATATCCTCAGGGGAGGTTTAGGCTGGATATTAAAAAAAGGTTCTTCCCCCAGAGGGTGTTTGAACACTGGAACAGGCTCCTCAGGGCAGTGGTCACAGAACCAAGGCTGACAGAGCTCAAAAATATTTGAACAAATTCTTTCAGGCATAGGGTGTGACTCTCAGAGATGGTGCCATGCAGGACCAGGAGTCAGACTTGATGATCCCTGTGGGACCCTTCCAACTCATCATATTCAGTGATCCACTCCTGGCCCTGCACAGGACAACCCCAAAGGGAAGCCCCAAAAAATTACATCGTGGGTTTGGGAGCAGAATGGAAAATTTTGAGGAAAATCCAGTGAAAAATGAGGATGATGATAGAAGCCATGGAAAGTTCAAATTGTCTTCTATTTGTTCCTTCAGGGCACATTATGCTTTCTCTCTTATTCTTGTGTTAGCATTGAAACACATAATCACAGAATGATCATATGCCAGTGTTTTTACTGAAGAGCTCTGGGAATCAGGGGTACAGACCCATATCTGACTCTGACATTAGCTTTGAAATGAACATGTTTTATAGTCTTTCTGTTACATAACTATATATTAATTATTAAACCCATATTGTTCTGTTGTATGCATTGATTTCACCCAACCATGAATTCTTGTGATTTTGGTCAAACAGTAATCATATTCAATTCCTAACAATCTTTCATCTAAAAATCACCTGATGGGTACTCTTCCCTGATTTATTACCGGGACAGAGTCATACTTGATCTGGTTAAAATAACATAGCTATAATTATAGCAAAGCTAGCATTCTGTTCCCAAGATCCTGTTCCCAAGATCCTGTTCCCAGCAGTTTCAGTTCTCTACCACCAGTTACCCATTTACAATTCTTACAGTTTTGGGAATCACTTTAACCCTATACTATCACTTGCACTACAAGTATATTGTTAACTTACACAAAGTCAGTGGAAAGGCAAGAAAAAAATTGCTTAAATTATGTTTTATTCTTTCAGTCTGACCTCTTCACAAAATCTGATCGATAAATTACTTTGTTTTTTCTGTCTAGAATTCCTCCAATCCTCAAATGGTGTCTTAGATAATTTCCTGTTTAATATAGTTCTGAAAATGTTCTTAAGGTGTTTTTATTGATTAGTATTATTATACTGAGAAAAATGTCTACAGCTTTGACCACAAATAAGGCTTTTACCCCTCAACAGGTTTCTGGCATAAGCAACCATAGTAAAACTCTTTATACCTTGATAAGAGGAAGGAGGAAGGGAGGGCAGGACAGGAACCATCCTCCCTCTGCTGGAAACAGAAGTGTGCCTTCTGATGGACAACATAAATAGTTTGTTGTTATTTGTTACATATACAACCTTCATGTGCAATATGTGCTTAAAAATATACACTGATATGATATTGCTATGGTTCAGTGTTCATTAGAATGGAAGAAAAAAGATGCCATTTGAATATGTGTGTTGGTATAGCAATGACTGTGTATAGATGCAGATGTCTGGCCTCCTCCATAGTTCTTCAAAAGTTAAACATTGTTTACATGGGGCTTCTCAAATCCTCATGAATGCTGCCCTTGGACTCTATGATGGATGACAAATAAAAGCAGTTTGGTCTTGCATTCTCAAATCCTCATGAATGCTGCCCTTGGACTCTATGATGGATGAGAAATAAAAGGAGTTTGGTGTTGCACCCATATCTTTGGGCATACTGTATACCACAGGGATTTAATCTTTATGTAAAAGTAACAAAGAACAGGGTTTTTTCTCTATCATTTAGCAACTGTAGATGCTCACTTTTCCTGTGATAAATGTCAAAAAAATTACAGTCTGCTGGAGCCATGCAACTGCATTTATACATAGAATTAAACGTTGACACTATCAGTTGCTGTTCTCAACAGGCTTTTTTGTTATATTAATCTTGTCAGTTCTATTTTACCTCATTAGTTTTTGCAAGGTGGTGAAAATTTTCCTCTCTGATAGTTGAAAAGGTTTTTGAGGTTCCCTGAGCTCTCTGACCTTCCTATATGCCTATGAAAAAAAAAAAAAAAAAAAAA
>VYXD01002151.1:373988-448430 GCA_013397195.1 Hylia prasina | reverse complement strand
AAAAAAAAAGGTATAACAGTTCTAAAATTCAAAACCAAAATGTGATAAAAATACCTTTTTTCTTTTCAGTTACCTTTCAATTGCTTTTGAAATGTCAGATGGGTGCAGATATAAAATAACTGGATTGAAAGACAAAAGCCCAAGTGCTGCTACTTGGCCAAATCATTGTGTGCTAAAGGTATATTTCTACTATTTTGTGCTTTTGAAGACTGATTGCTACAATTAAAATGCTAAAACAGCATTAACTGTAGGAATTACTGTGAAGATGACTGTAAAATGTTTAACTATTTACTGACATGATAGAACTATCCTAATAAAATGATTAAGACAAAAAGAATCACCTTTTAACAGCTATTCTGCTAGTGGCTCAGCAGAGCTGCTGCCTTGTATCCCTGCGCAGTAAAGACAGCAGCAAGAAGTGGAATTGCTATTGCCAGCTGCAACATGGACACTTGAAACAGAACTTTTTGCTGGTTGTCAGCTGTCTTACAAGACTTTTCCCATTAGACTTCAGTCACTTCGAATGACACTAAATTAGTAGTGCAACACCAGGTGAGACATCTTCATGTAATTTAATGGGATAAGAGGTGTCTTGGAAGAGGGAGAGGTTTACTAGGCTGTATTCTGTTTCTTTCATGGTGGAGGGTTTATTGTCTTCAGCACCACCTTTCTGTATTTGCAGGGAGCCTGGGGCTCCAGACCAGGGTCTCCAAGCTGCATTCTAAAACAACTTTTTTATCTGGATCTGATATCTGAGTGAACTCTCTATCGAAAAAAGACCTTGAACAAGACTGGGCCCTTGCTTCAGTTGAGGGCTGCATTAATTGAATAGTATATGGAGGTTTTGGCTGGAGGAAAAGACATGTGGATGCCTTTGATTGGAGTGCATTTCTTTAAATCTCTTAAACCATTCTCCATTTCCCTAAAGACTATGGAAACTTTCACTGTTCTGATAAAATATGGGCTGCTTGAGCTTAAGCAGGCTACAGTGTTTCTTGAGGGTAACACCAAGCTCTTCCCTCAATATTTGATATTCCAAATTATTAGTCTTTTGCATTTCTTCTTAAACTAGAAGTGCTTGCTTTCACTGCATGGGACTTGAATGATTCTTTTCAGAATTATTTTTCAAGTAGCAGCAGGGGAGGCTTCGACTGGATAACAGAAACAATTTCTTTACAGAAATGGTTGTCAAGCCTTGGAGCAGGCTGCTGTGGCTGAGTCACTAGCCATAGAGGTATTTACAATATGTGTAGGTGTGGCACTTAGGCATGTGATTTGGTGGTGGAATTGGCAGCATTAGGTTTACAGTTGGACTTAGGTTTTTTTTTTCCTAGCCTAAAATGATTCTATGATTCAAAGTGCATGACCATAATATTTAGACCAAGTAATTCCAAAGGTTAATTAATTGCTCTTCCAACATGGTTTGACACTTCAACAGTTTGTGTGATTAGGGAAGAATTGCTGCTAAGGCGAAGTTAGCCCTCAAGGATGGGTGTCATGCCACTGAGGCAGCTGGCTATCATCCCTTTATAGCCACCAGTAGAAAAAAAAGTTCAAAAATGGGATTTGTCTGATCCTTGTAGGCACACTTACCTTAGGATGAAATAATCAATTCCTTTGAAACACATGTATTTTCTTTGGCTGTGAAAGAAATTTAAGTGACTATCCAAAATTGCAACCTATTATATCTACATTGTAGGTGTTAAACAGTTTGACAAAATTGCAGAAATAGTGTTTACCTGGAATGCCTGTCAGATTAAAATTCATTAGGAAAATTGTTAGTTATTAAAAATATACATAGATATATCTTGTATGATTAATTTTATCTCTTTGTTACCATGTTAATAGTCCTAGTAAATTATTTCCCTATACAAAGCCACTAGTGTGCAGCTAGTGATTGATACCTATCATCATTCTTTGAGACTTAAGCACTAGCATGTAGGAAGAATTTTTGCCTTTTCTGTCCCTCTGAAGTTTCCCATGCTGGTCTAGTTTATCATATGCGCTTCCAATTCTATAATGATAATTCTTTCAAATTATGTATAATAATCTTTGTGCTTCCTTTTGATGGCATTGTTAAAATAGTTTTAAAGCAAGAGTCAAGAAATAGTTTGATATTAGCAGTTTCTGCATAAAATTTACAATTAAAGCATCTACTTCTTTGTTTGTTTGTTTGTTTTATCCAGTGTTCAGATCTTATAATAGTTTAGCAGTATTGAATATGTCTCTGAAAGCATGTTGTATTTTCTTTGGCTCACTTTGTTCTTGTTTTCCTCATAGGAATTCAGTCATGAATGCTGTGCAATATTCATATACTCTTGCTGCTGTCTTTTCTCTAAGAATTAGTCTCAGAATACTGTGCAGGAACTGGTATTTCTTAATTTTATGCTGTGGAGGGTTTTGGTAAGAATGATTAAAGTATGGTTAAGTTGTACTTCCTATCTTGCTATCTGTATTTTCAGGGGAAAAAAACTCCTTGATATGATTTATGGAAAAAGAAAAGCACAATCTAGTATCTTCAGAGAGCAGATGAATTTGTGTTATGAAGTCACACCGACTATTGTGTTAACATGGAACTGAAGATTTAAAATTAAATATAAAGCCTGAAGTTGTAGGGTTTTTTTGTTTTAGCAACAACACTATTGCTCGTTGACCTGACCTGTAGATTACAGCAAGGGTAATGCAAAATACACACTTAATTTAATGGTTGCAGCCTGAGTGTTCATTCAATGATGACTACATGCTTAAAGGCTTTATTGTTTGAAAAGAGTTCATCTCAGATGCAACATTTCAAGACTTGATCAAGGTAATTGTCGTAGTTGACTACATTAACTTGTTTGATGTATTGGCTTTTTATGTTTTCTTCATCTTAATTAAAAAAATATTTAATTATATCAACATTGTGTCTTTGAGTAATGGGAAGGAAGACCTGCTAGCTGCAAAGCTGTCTTCTGTTGCCTCCAGCTTAATTCTGAGAAGCATATGGTAGTAATCACACTGAAGGGCTTTGCCCCACTTGGGGTTCTCTCCTTACTTTAGACATGTTGATACCAAAGAGATTCAAGGAAGGGCTGGAACTGATGGTGCCTCTTGAGTGTACCTTTAAAGACCAGGAGTGAGTGACCATTGTGTTTCGTGTGCAGTGGTTTTTTTGGGTTTTTTTGGTAATATAGGGAAATACATTTAAGCTGAGTCACTTTTCAAGCCTGCTAACTGAAGAAAATACTCTAACTCAAGCTGATAGTATTACGGAAGAGGTATTAAATTAGTGAGCAGATTTTATAGTTCTCTTTATAGGCAGGTGTTTAACTCTAGGAAAAAAAAGTCAATTTTTAAAATGCTGCTACCAAGAAAATACAACTTCTTTAGACCTTTTTTTTGTCTCAAATTAAGTGACAGACATTTGCTGCTGTGGTAGTTGGAGAAAAGCTGTAGGTAAGGAGTAGGTAAGCAACTGATACACGTATATCCTGGTTTGTAAAGACAGATGTCTGATAAGGAAGGCAGGAGCCTCCCTTGAAAGAGAGAATGTAAACCCCCTCCCTCCAAATTATTTTAATTTTGAAATTAAGGGGCTCTCAGGCAAAGGTACGGGAATAGGAATAACAGTTCTTTACTAGGAAAATTAAAATAAAATGTAGTAGTACAAAAAACCAACCAAACAAAAAGAAAACACTGACAGAGTCGGAATGCAGCCTGACACCCTGTTGGTCAGGATGTTGGGAGAAGTCCAGTCAAGTCCTGCTGGAGTGACAGATGTGGTTCTGTTGAAGCAATGATTCTGTAGAAGGGGTGTAGTTTTCCTCAGAAAGTCCAGTGGTGGTGAGATGCATCCAGACTTCCTCTGGGAATATGTGTTGGGGCTTTGGACACAAATGAGACGGGACTACTGCCAGGTGTTCCTTGAACCTTTATTTCTGCATGATAGTGTAGCACTCGATTTTGTGCCATACTTGAGCAAATTTTTTGGTGAAAGATTTTCCCATATATTTTAACTTACAAATTTTGTTTTTGTTCATTCCTAAGGTTGCCTGGGGACTAAATAAATGACTGTGTTAAGAAGAGGTGATTTCACCTTTGAAAATCCAGTGGGGGTATACACTATTTCTGGCTATAGAACACAACACAATTCAAACCATGCTTTTGTGTGGCCCCATTTGTGTTGGGGCTTTGGGCACGAATGGGAATACTGCCAACCATTCCTTGAACCTGTACTGGGGCGTTAGTCTCATAACAGGGTTTGACACAGTTAAGGATGGCAACAGGTTATGTCTGCCAGCATCAGACAAAGTTTTCTTGGTTACAGAGCATTTCAAAGTTTTCCAGCCAATAATGTACTGCTAAAGCTTACAGACAATTGTTCTAGCCAATCACTGCAAGCACACGTATACCTGCTTCAACTGCCTTACTTGCTTGTACGCTTGCTTATATGCTTTCTATTAACAATAAACAATATTCCATTATTAAGCTTAAAACTCTCTATTATCTTGCTAATCATATTTTTCTGCAGCTATAAGATCTATCCTAGCCAAACCTAAGACTCATATTATTGTTTTATGTCCTTACGTGCTGTACTATTGTAACTTTTCCTGCTTTTAATCTTTGTGGTTCTGTCTAACTCTAAATTCTTCAGCTCTTTCTGGTTTTGGGGCCTACTTCTACAGCTTTCTAAAAGCCTCCTTGCTTTTAATATTTACTACAAGAATCCAGTGGAAACAGGCTGCCTTGGCAGTCTGATTCTCAGATTTTTATCCAGGTAGGAATGCTTGGCTCCTCCCACTGGGTGGAGCATCTCACAATGGGATGATATATTTTTATCAGTCATGTCCTGAGCCTTAATGGCCCATTAACAGAAGATATCTCCCTGGGCTGTGGATGGGTTGTGGAAGAGATAAAGAATGCTGCCCCACCTGGTTTTAACAGCTGGCCAATTAACAGAAGATTCCCTCCCAGTTATGAGGGATGGGTCACAGAAGAGATAAAGAACACTGCCCCACCGTTTTTTTGACAGATGGTAATAGAATACATACTTTTGGTTACATCTTTCATTACAATCTAACACAATGTATAAAGCTCATAAAAGTGTTATACTTTGGATTGTAAAATTATCTCAACTGGTAAGTGCTAGCATTACTGCAAGATTAAAAATGTCACCCCAACACAGCAAAATAAGCTCACTGGGGTACAGCTAATGTGCCATCTTACCCAAATGGCAATAGCACCTCTGCAGCATGAAGATGTGTGTAAGAAAAAATAAATTCTCTCCAAACTTGTAGCAATACAGTAACTGATAGTAATTCAGTTTTTGAAGACAGGGAGCAAATGAGGAAAAGAGCAATTTATACTCACCACAGAAGTATTCATGATGTTCTTCAGTTGATGTTTCTATGTTTTGCCACTTTTCACTGAACAGGTGTGTCCTCACATTATAAGGACAAATTTTACGTGCCTGAAAAGCAAAAATAGTGGAAAAAATTCCAGTGGTTTACCTGACATAAGAGAGACCACTTGGAAAATATCACTACAAAGGCTTATGGTTCTTCTCTGGTACTCTCTCCTGGTTGTCAAATATAAATAGTTCTTCAAATACTATATTAACTGTTAGTGATAACCTAAAAATTGTTGAGCTTATCAAAGTAAGACATTTTTTAAAGGATGAAGGATGTCTGGGAGATAATTGTAACTGTAAAACAAGCCTCAAAGAGACAAAACAGATCTCACAGAACAAAGACAATATTTTAGTTTTGCTTGTTTCTACCTCTTTACTGTTTCTCTGATCTTAGCACAGAAACCATTCCTTTCAAGTACTTCTAAAGTGTTTCCTAAAAACTGAAACTGATACTCAGGACCTACAGTCATATTCAGCCTGGATCACATGACTGATGGTCTTGCTGTTTGAAAGTCAGGGCAAGTTGGTGGTATAGTGAATTACATTTATGGGGTCATATTGGCTTGAGGTGAAGAGCACAGTACATATTAACATTGATGCAAAATAGGTCTGATGTTACTTGCCATCTCTTGAAGTCATCCTGGAGATAAGGCTATAAAGGATGCAGAATCTGATTAAAAGCAAGAACGCACATAATGTCAGTTTTGTCATTGGTGTTAGTTCTGCTCTGAAAGACAAATAGTGTCAGAGAAGTTCCCATCAAAGGTTTGAATTATACTGCTAAAATCCAGCAGTAACAACTTAGGGTGATTAGAGACAAACTCAGATGGAAACCTGAGAGAACAGTTATTCAAATTTGTTCTCTTTCCCTAAACAACCCCTGTGAGAATGCTTAGTGAAGTAAATTAGGTTGTTACAGTCTGAACACTTTTGTACTTCACTTTTTCCACCTCTCCTTAACTTTTCCATGGGTAATAGTTGTAAGCTGGATGTGTGCAGTCATCACAGGGGAACATAAGAATAGCTAGGTCCTTAAATTCTCAATAAAATCAGACAGCTATTTGTTGAAGGAAAAAATTCTTACACTCCCAGCCTTAGGCTGTATAATTTGAGCAAGGTATGAGTTATCTGTTCAGCTTGACTTGAAACTTTATTTTCTGAAAAGCAAAATTTTCTTGTAATCTCTTCAGGGCAAAAAAAGAAATGAATGAAAAATAAAAGGGAAATAATTTTTCTAACTGCTGTGAATTAACGTAAGCTATAAAGGAATAAGTTATTCTTACACAAGGTAAACTGACCAGCAAACAAAAGCATAAGCTTTGTAGAATTAACTACTTCAAAGAGTTCACTTGCTGCTCAAAAATGCCAAGAGACTAGTTTCAAAATTTTATTAATGTTCATAAGACTTGTATAATTTAAGGAAGTGACAGTATTAATTCCCAGACTAATAACAGTAAAGCACAGTCAAACAAGGATCTTACAAAAGGCTAGAGCTCATGATTTTTACTGAATTGATGACTATTTTCCCTTTGGTGTAGTAGTCTCTTAATTTAAGAAATTAACAAATTCATTATGAAGAAGAAAACATGAACAGAAGAGACCAGCCATGTAGTTTTGTTAAGTGAAATAAATAGTTGCTAAGATTTTTGCTGAGTAGCCTCAGGGCTTTTCTGATGAGCCAGGCTCTTAAAGATGAAGGAAAGAATTATGGGTGTACAGCCGCTAGCCCTGATTCCAGTTGGCAGTACAGGACAGGTGGTCCTGTCACCTTCACTCATTAAATGGAGTAGGCTGATGGAGCTGCTTGTCTCACAGGCATGAATGTACTCTGTGGTCTTGGCAAGGTGTTCCTGTGTCTGACAGAGCATTCTGGTTTTGAAATAGCTATTTAGGGAATATATGGGCTGTGGTTTTCACAATAAGATTTCAAGTTCCTTTTCTAAAATATCCATTATCTTGATTGATTATAAAGACATATCTAGTTGAAAATTTGATGTTGGGTGTTTACTAAAAGGATTCTTGGTAGAGAAGAGGAGTGCCATCTCCTAAAACATGCTTTGATATGGCAGAAGAGATTGGGCAATATGTTCAAAAACCTGCTGAGTGTACTACGTTCTTTGGGTGATGCGACACTTTGGGATGGCCACTTTAGGATGGATGTAGTGGGAGGAGATCCTTGATTTTGCAAGGCAAGATGAACACTGAGCATAGGAAAGGAAAGAGGAGGTCAAAATTGTCAATGTTGCAGGGTGTTTGTTCTACTTAAGTCATAGAATTATAGAATATTAAGGGCATGAAAGGGATCCTTAAGGATCATCTAGTCCAAACCCCCACTAGGGCAGGATGTTCAAGGCCTTATCTAACCAGGCCTTGAAAACAGTGTCTCACCATCCCCACAGTAAAAAATTTCTTCCCAATATCTCACCTTAATTTCCCCTCTCAATTTATAGCTGTTACTCCTCATCACTGTAGTTCCTGATTCAGAGTTCCTCTCTGGCTTCCCTGGAGCCCCCTTCAGATACTGGAAAGTGCTAAGAGGTCTCCCCACAACCTTATCTTCTTCAGGCTGAACAGCCCTTACTTTCTCAGCCTGGAACACTGAGTCCAGTTCTGGTGTAGTAGTGTTGCTCCAGACCTTTTACTAACTTCATGGCCTCCCATGCACTTGCTCCAACAAGTTCCATGTCCTTCTTATGTTGGAGACAGCAGAACTGGACTCAGTAATCCAAGTGATTTCTCATAAGAGCAAAGTAGAGCTGGAGAAACACCTCCTTTGACCCGTTGGCCTTGCTCCTTTGGATGTAGCCCAGGATTTTGTTGGCTTTCTGGGCTGCGAACACTCACTGCCAGCTCATGGTGAGCTGTTCACCAACAATAACCTGCAAGTCTTTCTCTGCATGGCTTCTCTCTGCCTGGACTGTAGGTGTGCTGGGATTGCTCCAAGCCAGGTGTGGCACAGTACACTTGGCCCATTTGCATGGGCCCACCTCTCCAGCCTGTCTGTGTCCCTCCGGATGGCATCCCCTCCCTTCCTCCCAGCAGGTGACTGCACCACACAGCTCAGTGTCATCAGTGAACCTGCTGAGAGTACATTCGGCCCCACTGTCCATGTCCCCTATAAGGATGTCACTCTGAAGCTTTTCACAGTAGCTTTAGTGACATATCTTACTGGAACAACCTTTCTCTGAGTTAGGAATAATTTAACCTGGAAACGAGGTCCTCCTACAAAGGCTTTGTGCAGTCATCCTCTGCAGGTTACATTGAACAGCAGAACAAGTCAAGTAAGAAACCTTCATCTATTATCAACTCCTTCACAAATTTATTTTAATGTTGTTTTTTTAGAGGGTGTTTTAGAGGGTGAATACTGATGAGTATGTCACAGATGCTTGCTAGTATAAATTAAGATCATACGAGGTCTAAAATGTTCCTCAGAAAATGAGCTTGCCAATAAGCCAGTGGAAGGCCTGTCTGAGCAGGAAAACAATATGCAGTGAAGAGATGCACATAAAGCTCCAAGTGAAACCAGAGGCAGGCTATTTATGATAATAGAGTCTGTGCAAAACAATTTGGTTTATTAACAAGTTTTCAATTTGAAATGGTAACCAGCCACTCACCTTCACTTATTTAGTTTATTCTGCTCAGCTGTAATTTTGTCCATAGGTAGTACACAGGCAGTGTTTGAGAATGCTGTTGTATTCTTCCCATCTGGGAAGAGAAAGAGAATTTTTTAAAGACCAATTTCTTTATTGTCACATAAATTGGTCCAAAAAATGCATACAAGACAAGTACACAGNTTTTGCCACACACTTGTAAGAGCTCAGTTTCACCACTGATTCTGAGCCCCACACTTTGAGTCGAGTGGCCCAGTTACTGCCCAGGTAGCAGCAAAAGGACTGATTAGAAGTCAAGAATGAAGAAGAGGTTATGAGGACATACTGAAAACCTGGGGGTTTTGACTAATGAAAAGGTTGAGGGACTTTAAGCCTTCAAATGAGTGTAAAATGTTGTTGGGAAGATGAAAGCAGTGACTTACTCTCACCCTACACCCGTAGGGTAAAGAGGACATAAACTAGAGCTGCAGCAAAATATGTCTAGGGACACATCTAGGGTAGGACTGAGTTAAACTTTGTAAGGATTAAGCTAGTTACACATGAAATTAGGTTTTCTGTGGGGCTGGTACAATTTCCAGTAAAAGTGGAGGGAGATGAATTTATACATCCATCAGTGTGAATTAGTTGAATCATTTTGGCCTGCCCTGAGGTGAGAGGTCTCCTGGGACAACTTCCTGGGCTGTGTGACATTTCTTTTGCAATTTGGAGTATCTGCAGCAAGATCATGGTATCTGTCTTAGGCCAAGCTGAAGGGCTGCTCATGATAACTATAACAACCACATGCTTTGCCTTTCTTCTTAGGTTGAACAATATATCCCTATGTATGAGATACTTAGTAATTATTTTTCTCTAGAGTGTTCCCTTACTCAAACTCTTTTCCCTGCTGACCTAAGTAACGTACCAAGTTAAGCAAAATCTCTCGCAAGTGGCTGTGAATAATTGATTGAAATAACTTGACAAGTTCAGTAATTGACATTATGTATATAAGAAAGATAAATGGAGATGGAAGAATTAAATTGGTATATTTTGATGATTTAAAACATTGGGAGGTCTGTTTGCTTGTTTCCATGAAATTCAAATAGATTTGTAATCTAGAAAAATATTTGAAATTTAAAGTCTAGCTGAAGCTTTATTTTAACACTTCTTGTGACAGAAATTTTTTTTTTCAGTTATTATTTGTAAATTTTACTGCTCAGTTACATTTACCATCCTGTTATGGCTATGTGAATTTGGGAAAAACTTCAAGTTTTGAGCTTCAATTTAACTAAATTTGTTATTGTGACAAGGTACTTCAGAACCTAGTCAGAGTCTCAGTATCAAGTCAATGAATTAGTGCTTGAGACTTGAATGGCTCAGAGTGAGATTAATCAAGCCTGCATCATGGTCTATTTGAGAGCTCAGTAGTTGCTCTGCATTCAGTGTATTAAAACTGGGAAATTGAGTCCCACTTGGGTCTAGACAAGGAAGGATTGATCATGGAGGTAGATGGATGAGCAGAATTAGCTGCCTGTGCCAGAGTTTGACCCACAGTCCTCGCCATGTGCAGAATTTCTGGTTTCCTGACAGTACTGTCTTTGTGTTGCAGTGCTCCTAACTTAACCAATAGAATGAGGTCCTCAAAAAGAAGATTAGCCAGGACCATAACATCCTGTTACCTGTTAATACCTTGGTACAAATTCCCATGTACCTTCCTCATTTTGTAGTTGAAGTATAAAACTTTGATAAAAGTATAGAAGTATAGAAGTATAAAAACTTTGATAAAATCTTAAGTGTACAAGTTAAAAGGTCTTGCAATTGATAAAAAATGGCAACTGGGAACTATCAAGGTAGAAGCTGTGGATTTTTCTTCTTTGACTGTTTTAGTGATTTATTTTCCTGCATCAGTTTTGATCAAGTATGAAATATGTCTGTGGCTCCAGGTCAAACAAAGAAAAGCTCTTTTTTAGCCCCGATGTAAAAAGGAAATGGCTTTGTTTTATGTAATATTATTGTTTAATAGTTCGGAATTAATATTGATGCAGCTTTGCTCCAAATTCTAATATGAGCTTCTCAGGGACATCTGGATTATGGTGAATCCACTAGAATAAACCCCAAAAAGCTTCACTGCTTGATTATTTTTGTATCATTTTCTGGGAAATTTGCAACACCTAAATACATATTCTTGGCTTTAGAACAAAACTGAAATATGCAGTGGTAGTGACAATATTTGTATTAAATAAATTATGTTGAATAGTTGATTTACATAGTGAACAACTTATTTTCTGCTGTTAATCTTCAGTAAGGCAGAGGCTAAGAGGCTGGATTTAAGGTCACAAGTCATGCCAGATCCCTTGGCTGTGACATTTTGTCACATCTTTCTAACCTAAGCTTCTGCATTTCTTCAGCAAGAAAAGAGTCCCCATGCTCTGCTTAAACTACTTAAGAAAAATGTTTGGACTTTATTTGCCTTGAGTCAGTTTGCTGCACGTGGCTCTTTTTTGTTGTATGTATTTCTTCAGATGCTAGATGTAAGGTGCAAATTTCATGTATTGGTTTGACAACGTGCATCAGGCAAACTTTAGTAACACAGCAGTGTTACTTTTAATAGTAGTATAGACAAGAGCACCATTGTCAGCAAGTCCAAGGGAATAATGTGGAAATACATGTTTCTGATGGTGTTTACTTGAGGCAAGTGAGAACATTGTCTACAAATAAAGCTTCTGAGGCTGTACAGGAATTGAAAATGTGTATATGAATTATGTTGATACTAAAGCCCAGCATAACAAGCTTCTTGGAGTAGCTACATAACTTTTAGTGCCCATAAGGGAGACTTGAATGAGTACCTTGAATGAGTATATGGAGAACTTTGATCCTCTGCTACATTTCCAGCCGTCAGAAATTCTGGGCTTTATCTGTTGCATCTTTCTATGAAATCACTTTAAGACCTATTCAGTAATCAAACACCTAGTCTATGATATAGCTCAAACACTCGTAGTTTGAGCTGTATCACACAGACAGACTGTTTCTTTACAGGTTTTCCACCAGGTAGCACGAGGATAAATATATTTAAAAGAATGTAGAGAGAACTAGAAAACTGTTCTGGTCATAGAAGGGGAAGAATCCAGGAAAAAAAAAGTCAAATACCTTTATTTAGGGAGAGGAAAAATTATTCTTTGCTTTACTGTCATTTACAGAAACACACTTTATGTTCTGTCCTGCAGAATTTCATCTCAATTTAATGCAATAGGCTTTGGAGGCTGCTGATGATTAAGTAGAGAAACATATTTATGGATAGCTAGGTGTAATCTAAGTGACTACTAAGAAAATCTATGCTTTCTACATTTATTCTGTGCAATGGAAATGAAATGTGAAAACTAAAGAGAAAATCAAGTCTCCTGTACCTGGACTGTTGCAATGTCAACTGTTTGAATGACATTCTTAATTATTGACAGAATTAGAAATTTTAATAATGGAAAATGAAAATTATATGAGCTTACAGCTTCCAAGTATATCAGAAAAATCATGCTTATTATTAGGATCTCTTCACACATGTTCATGCATAGTTCCTCAGGTATGCATTATTGGAAAATGATGTTGTGTTAATTGTTCCAAACATGTAAATCTACCTACCCCCTAGTATAACAAATCTGCTATATTTATGGTGGTGGTGATTAGGTGTTTTTTGCAAAATGATTGTGGAGATCAACATGAATGTATTAATTGATCTCTTTGTACATTCACTTCTCTGTTCAGTACTTTGAGTTGTACTAGGAACTAATGGGCCAATGAAGTTAAGAAAATGACTCTATTTCCAGATTTATGTCAAATAACTTTCCATGGTGAAAAAGGTGATTTCTTTTAGGTAGTGGCCTAGGCTGTTATGTTGGCACGAAGTCAATCCAGTATTGACTTCATGAAGGAATTATGAAATATTTCCTGCAGAGACCAGTGAGACAAAGCAGAGATATTCTTCTCACTCTTTAGTAGAGTCACCTAAATGTTGTCCTCTAAAGAGATTTTTAATAAGTACTAAATTGTTAGTTGCCAACTTGAAACTGGATTTAATAACAGGTTAAAACTTGCAGGTACAATTTTTTCTTGGGTATTTTTTTATTATTATTATTTTCCACTGCAAAAGAATAGGTGAGATAAAGCACATTTTTTGCTTTCTTTCAGTTGTTTTTAAAATTGTTTTATCTTCTTCTGGACTTCCTCAATATAATTTCTGGGTTTTTTTGGCTCTGTACAGGCTATTAGTTTGACAGGTCAAAATGTTGACAGCTACCTGTAGTATATACTTCTATCAGAGGATAAGTACCTCTGGTTTGACTGCTTCTCTCTATAGTAATAATAGTATATATTGAAATAATATAAAATAAAATTCAGGCAAAACTCAAATTATGAGAAGTGTAAACTACATGCTTGAAGACCCTTAAAGCTTATTAGTACAAAGTAGGTCAAAATGCTTGCTTCCTTCTGACTGAACTTCCTTCTCCATCAGAGAACCCTGGTATGAAATGACACATGGAAAGTGATTATCTCTATATAAGTGAATTTGTAAGAACAAATGTGCTGCTCTGAATGATATTTAAATCAACTTTGAAAGCCCAAGCAATTTTTTAAAAACTTGGTTCTGACCCAAGGTGCAGTTTCATCTTGGTGTGACTTAAGGCTGCTTTGTCACATGCCCCCGTGGAGTTTTCCTAGTTGCTCACAGTAACGTAATGAATTTAATTAACTTGACACCAATATATGTATTTTTAAAATTGTTAACTTTCACCTAATATAATCTGTTGGTTTGGCAGTTCCCCCCTACTTCAACTGGAAATATGCCTACAAAAGGCTAGTTGCAAACAATATTTTAATGCAGTTCTGTTTATATGGAACTTAGTATTTTGTATCTAGGGATATAATTTACTTCAATTTTTTTGTTATTCTTGGACATTGAGCATGGTGACAAAAACCTATTCCCCAAAAATCAAACAATTTCATTACAGTTTATCACATAACATGAGGGCATGTTTTCCTTTTTGACAGTCTGGCAGGCATTGGTAATCAAAATTTGAGGATTTCTACACAATGGGGATAATTCCATGGAGTTCTCATTTTTGACAGGACTTTTTAATTTCTTTGTTCTTGTAAAACCCACATAAAATGCAAGAGAAAGGAATGAATGAAAGCACTAAAATTGAGAATGAAACATGACTAGTCTTGAAATAGACCACTTAAATACTGAAGTATTAATAATCTCATTCATTAGAATTTATTTTGATTGACTTGTCTTTCCTGAGGACAGAGTCTGACCAGCAGTACTTAATTTTAAAATCTGTTACCTTTTTGGCTTCCTAGAACCAAGATATGTCCATGTTAATGAGAAGAAGCTGTCTGCTCAGCATTTCTGTAGTTTTATTATTTTTACTCTTTGAAATAATAGGCATTGAGTGGGAGTACATGAGATCTTGCTCAGAAAATATAAAATCTCAGTTACCCACATGAGAACCTTTTAAATAATAAATGAGATAGCTGTGATTTGGGGCTTTTTCTCCTGACACACTGATACCTTCCTGCTCTCTTCTTTCTCTATTAAATAGATACTGCTTTTGTAGAATGCAAAGCCCCTTCAAGGGCACTTAGAATTTACTGACCCACTCCTCCATTTAGACTTGTGGATTTGTCAGCATGTCCTGTGTTTTGTTGGCTATTAATTATGGAGGGAGGGAGGGAGGGAAGGAACCAGAGGTGTGCCACCTCATGTAAGCACGAAGTGAAGGTGTGTTCTCTCTCTCAAGGTACTATTCACCACTCCTCTGCTTGCAGTAGGAGCAGAGATCTGTGGGGTTCTTCTGAGTGCTGATGAAAGAGGCTGATAGCTGAAGGGGTTGCACAAATGCTCTCATGTTTGGTGTGATAATGCATCAAGATGTGTCTCTTCTGATCTCTCCTGAGGTGAGAAATAAGGGCAAAAACCTGCTGTTCATGCTATCTAGTATAAATATCCATCTGATTTAATTGATATTACTACATCTGGGTTGTAGATGTGATTTAAAGCAAGCTTCCTTCCTGACCACATCTATCTTTCTGAGAAATTCAAGCCATTTGCTATTTGTAGGAACTGGTATAATGTGAATCATCTGGATTTAGCAAGCACAAATCTATAGATCAAATTACTGTTATGTGTACTAGAAAAGTAGCAAAGGATGCATGGGCATTTTCGTGACCAACAGGACAAAACTACCCCAAGATTTCATCTGAATTATGTTTATAAGTTCTAGTTCTAAATGTTTATACAATATGTAATACTTTCCAATATCCTGCTTTCATAAATATTCTCAGTTTCAGAAAAAGCCCTTTTATATCATTGCTTCATACTGCAGAAAAAAATAGATAATGGAAGTACTTGCTTGTACTTACAGGAACATTAGTTGCTGTGGTCACATCTTGACGCACTGCTTTGGGACTATGGTATGCATGGCAACTGAAACATGGCATTCAGCATTGGTTTTACTTTTCTACTGTGAAGTTGTTTGATACTTTAATCTCTTACATGATTATTCCCTTTCTATTATTGCAGATTTGATATATTCTTTGCCTAACTTTTAAATATTTTCTTTCAGTTGAAAAGAGTAGTTGCTGTTTATCTTGGATAGTTTCTCATGTTGTAGTTTACAAAACATCACCTCTGTTAAAAATGACCAGAGGACACAGCATTATTTAAATATCTTCAAGTAACCTCTTAAACTCAACGTTTCATATTCTCAATCCAGGTGGATTTCTATGATAACATCGGCAAATGTAGCTGAATATAGAAAAGGCCACAGTTTGTACTGTAAGTAAGGGAATCTCAAATTTTCCAGGACCTTGTTTGTTTGGCTAAGAAAAATATACCAGATGAGCTTTATGGAAATGGAGGTTTAAAAGCACAGAAATAAGATGCATGCTTTTGAAACTTTAAAGACTAGCCTGAACAGAAAAATTTAAAAACATGATGTGAAGAATTTAAAAACACTGAAGATGGTCTATGTTCCAGCTTGTTAGAATAAATTTGTTAAGCTTAACTAGAATGGAAGCTTTTATAGAAAGGTTGATTTTTGGATACTATAATCTTAACTGTCAAAACTGGTGCAGAAATCTTTGGACACATTAGTATATGCTTTAACTGAGAGCATAGTGTTGTTAATTAAGCAGATGAATGAGAATGTTTGAATCCAGGATATTTCACTGCATTTGTTGCTTTCCATATTTTTTAGTAGAATTTAACACCTTTCTAGTTACTTCCTCCCACAGATATTTCTTGTTTACTTAATTTTAAAAAGATGTGAGTTGATACTGGGCAGGCTGAACATGTGAGTCACCTAGGTATAACAAAAGCCCCTCAGTGAAAACTCTACTGAAAAATACCCTGAGGTCAGCTTACTTCAACCTTAAGGTTTCTATAAAAGCTCTCTTCAGTTTTGTGTAATATTAGCCATTACCATCCCTCATACTGGAGACCATAAATGATCTAACAGCACTTCTTTGTTCATATTCTTATGAGATTTTAGCTGAGCATATACCACTTCTTTGCAAAAGATCTCAGCATTTTGCTTTCCTTTTTCTGGCTTTTAGTGCATGTTGAGGCTGGAACGGTGATTTAAAATCTCACATGCAGTAAGTCTGCGATTCGTGCAGTTAGGTATGTAAATGTTACAGTAAAATGTGTGCACAGTTGGGTTCAGAGCTTAATGCCTGGGACATTATACCAGTAATGAGTGTCTGAAGTAACATAACAAAGACTTGAATTACTGTATTGCTTTAGAAAGGCGGCTGGGTTTTTTTTTTGTAGTTCAGGAGTGTTTTCAGTCTTTCCTAAGTATCATAAAACATCTAATGCTAAATATAATCACAAGCAGCATTCAGCTAAACAATGTCCTGCATGTTGATGGGACTTTTGTGCCATGTGCACAGGCAGAGAGCTAAAAGATTAAGTCATGTAAGTTTTCATTTCAAGGTCTGACTGCTTTGTTTGTACATCATTCTCAAGCATTATGAGTAATATAGCTCTTAAGCTGGAGCAATTGAAAGGAGATTTCAGTAGCTTAAATCCTGTAAATTGTTGCTGAATAAAATACAGTATGATGCTGAAGCTCATTAGACAGGGACTGAATAGCAAGAGCAGAGCAAAAGCTTGGAGTTAGGGAGGTAAGTGAAATAACTCATGAGTAGGTTAGGTGATGACACAGCACAAAAAAAACGTTGAACAATATTTTTCTAGTTAACATATAGTTATTTACTGTCTGGTGAGTAAGCAGTAGCTTATTCTGTTGCACCATCTCGCAGGTCTTCTTACAGGCAAAACAGCTAAAAAATTGCGGTTTAAATGCAAATTGAAACAAAATCAGCCACTCTTTCCTGTCATGACTTTAATGCAGCAGGAGAAGGCCTTTGTGCTGCTGTAGTGATAATGGCAAAAAGGCAAGAAACAGGAACAAAACTATTAAAACCAGTGTAAGGCTTGGGAGGTAGAATGATGCTGAGAGAATGGGAGGGCATTTTTAGTAGCTCCTCCTCACAGCAACTTGGGAACAGTGAAGCCAGGAAAAAATTTACAGAAACAATCAAATCATGTCTGTGGCTGACACAAAGGATTTGCCCACGTGATCTGGAGAGGTCCAGCTCTGGGTTTCCTGTCCATATGTGGTACAGTTTTTAAAAAACAAGACAACATTTGGAAAAGGAGCCAGAGGGAAATACAAGGATAATGACCACATTGACTGTCTTGACTTGTTATTTCACAGAATGGTTTGGGTTGAAAGGGGCCTCTAAGATCTCCTTGTTTCAAACTCCCCAATTTCAATAAAGACAGTATCATCCAGGATGTTTCTCAAGTTCAAGCAGTTATAAAGTTTGCGCAGTGCAGTCCCTCCATCTTCCCTGAAACGATCTCCTGGTAAGTACAAGTCCTTCAAAAATTGAAACTCTCAACCGCACTAGAAACCATGCAGATATAATTTTGATGCATAAACATATTTCACTTCTGACTGCTGTTGGACTTCTTTGGATACCAAAAATTCACAAGAGAAAAAATGAAATATATCATGTTTGCTAAGTCCAAGGAAAAGCTGGACTCGAATGTCAGGCTCTTTTAAAGGGGCAGTCTGAGTTATGAAATCTTGTCTTGCCTCAATTCCTAGCCTTGAGGTATTACTGAGGTAGTACGTAATTTCTCAGAGTTGGTGTTTTTTTTGCTAAACTATATAATAGTTTGATCAAAAATATGTACTCAACATATTTCCAAAGCTTCTAGACCAATAAACTCCCATCCCCTCCTGACTGTCTTGATAATAATTAGAGATAATGTTGAAATCTTTTACTGGATAATAATTTTTTATATAACTGTAAGTTAGTTCAAATATCTGTATTTCAATATTAAGATTTTTTTTAAAAAAAAAAGTTTTAGGGCATAAACTTTTGGATCAGTTTTTTACAAGTCATGAAAGAAGCACACAGTAGGGTGCTTCTTTACCAAAAATTCTCTCTCCTGAAAACACTGATTTATGTAACCTGCATTTGGTTTGTGCTATCAATACAGTATTTTGAATCATATAATTTAATCTCATCTTCTTAAACTCAGATAGTTCAGTTGTAAGATCTTCAGACATATGAAATATGCTGTAAAATAAGAAATATGCTGTAAAGGGCTGCAACGTGAACTTTGGTTTTCTGTATTGCATAAACACTCTGTCTTGACAAAAGAATGATGTTTGTGAGAGGGACACTTCTTTTTGTTTCAGGTATTTTCAGATGTAAGTAATCCTTTTACATTCAGTATTCATTTAATATCCTTCGACTTGTCTATTTCAGGCTTGTGGTGGCTGTGTGCTCCTCATCTCTGAGCTGATGCACTGTGAGTTCTGTATTGTTTAATAGGGATTTTCATGCCTTTGGAGCCTTCTCTGTGTCAGAATGAGGAGGTTACCATATAGTGCTGGATTTCACACAATAATAAATGATAGTAGAAAAAAGATTAAGATATCAGTTACCTGACAAAGCAATTGCATAAAGCTTTTTATAAAGGAAACCATTAGATTTGTTCCATGATTTCTTCTCTAAATTAATTTCTTGCAAGTTTCAGATTAAATGCCTGGCAAGTTGTAGTACATATACCCTTGAAAACAGTTTGAAACGTTTGATGATGGGCTAGGGAGAGAATTAAAAGCATGATTATGGTGCAAGTATTGACTAATGGAGGCTGGAAAGAGGTAGAACTCTGGCCATTCCTCACTGGTCTCCCTGATATGTGAAAACATGCGTAAAGTGAGCAGCCCACTGCTCATAAAATACATAAATATGAGCAGCCCACTAAAGTGCCTGAACTGCGCCTGCACTGAGATTATCAAATCTCAAGGAACAGTGATGTTGCCTAGGGTTTCCAGTCCTCACCACTTTTAAGAAAAGTCAAGTCACTGTTAGCCAGGTGAAAGATTACAAAGATGTGTGGCCACCCTGGATGTATGGACAGAGTGTGGGGATGAAACTCTGGAAAGCAGTGCCATGGAAAGGGACCGGGGGGTCCTGGTCCAGGGACAGATGGATCTGTGTCAGAAGTGTCCTGACAGCCAGGAGGGCCAATGGTGTCCTGCGGGGACCATCAGACACAGCATTGCCATCTGGGTGAGGGAGGGGATTGTCCTTCTCTGCTCTGCGCTGGGGCAGCTTCGCCTCAAGTGCTGGGGCAGTTTTGGGTGCCACAATATAAGAAAGAGATAAACCTATTAGAGAGTGTCCAAAGGAGGGGTATGAAGATAATGAGGGGTCTAGAGGAGAAACCATATGAGGCTTGGCTTGTTCAGCCTACAGGAGACTGAGAAAGACTTCATAGAATTTTACAGCTTCCTCATGAGAGGAAACAGAGAGGCAGGCAGAAATCTCTTTGTGGTGACATGACTTGAGGGAATGGCCTGAAAGTGTGTCAGGGGAGTTTTAGGTTGGATATTAGGAAATTATTCTACTCCCAGAGGATATTTGGGCACTAGAACAGGCTCCCCAGGGCAGTGGTCACAGCACCAAGCCTGACAGTGTTCAAGAAGAATTTGTACATGATGTCAGGCACAGGGTGTGACTCTTGGGGTTGCTGCTGTGCAGGGCCAGGAGTTGGACTGATAATATTCATGGGTCCCTTCCAAATCAGGATATTCCATGATTCTATTAGATTTTTAAGATGTTATAATTTTTTTATCATAGTGTTTCTGCTCAGTAATAATCTGGAGGGATGTTAGAGTAGTTTCTATTCAATTTAGCCAGATAAACTAAGAAACTATGAAAGAAGTCTTTGAAGTGTGCCTTTAGCATATTTTTTAAAGAGAGGGGAAATTTCCATCAACTAGAGAAAATAGTTTCATTTCATTACTTAGAGCATTAGGAAGGTATTGGATAGGAGGTTATACAGGAAAAATCTGTAAATAACTTTCTAAAGAACAGTAATAATTCTAGGCAATATACCTCATGAAAAGTAAATCTTATCAAGCACATGAGTGTTACATACTTGTAAGTACTCTTAAGACAAGGCTTAGCTCATCCAAATTTTCACTTAAAGGCAGAACAGGCTGATGACACAGTTCAAGTTAGAAAAATAAAAATGTTTACATGACAAAATTAATAAATTATTTTAAGGATGGACTCACCTAGTATGTGGTTTTATAGTAGATGTTGCAGCTGTGGGCTCTTGAATGCCTTTGATCATTGTTTGGTTTTGGATTGCTTAATTTTAGAAAAGCTTGCAAACACTAGACGGACATGGGGGAACAATAAGTAAATGAAACAAAACCTGGGTGGGACCGATCCACAGGAGCTGATGCGGGATATCACTCTGAATTGGTCTTTGGTTTTCAGACAGCAACTGGAAGTGGCACCACCCAGTCCTGCAACAGCTGTCACAGGCTTCTGAAAGGACTAGCTCCCTGTTTTGTGCCACTACTGAAAGCAAAGGGAAACTCTGTTTTATATAACCTTGTGAATATCAAGTAATCAATTGTGTTAGTTGTACAGGTATGACAGCATCAGGAGGCTGGGAAAAAAACACACCCAAAACACAACCAAAGCTGCAATGCATTCAAAAAAGAATAAAAGCATGGTACGCCTTCCAGTGAGGGTAAGATGTATTATTTGAAGGGATTGAAAAAGAACTTGTTTTAATCTAAGTATTTGTGGGAGGAAGAGTCTTTTGACTGAGGGCTGTTTTTTAATATAGCAGTAAGTGATAAATTCTGTCATCGAAAGGTGAACAGAATATAGACAAATTGAGCGTAGAAATGAGGACTCATACTGCATTTAACAGTGTGAGCAGCAAACCATAGAAATGTCTTAGTCATGGACATGCTCACTTTAACCTTGTTTGACCTTTGAAAAATTGTTTGTCTCAAACATTTCTTTGAGCTGCAGGTTTGACTTACAGACTTCAGGCAGAAATATTCAAGTCACATGGCTTGTACCAAAGAAGTCAGGCTCAGAGTTTTGCAATGTTATAGCTTTTGGAGTATAGGAATCTGTGTTACAATACATGGTTAGATTGCTTGACCCAGATCACAGCTTGTACGCATCCCAATTATTTGTCTGTACTCATCATTCAGGCAGGAAAAATTGACTTTGGCTGTTTCTCACCTGTGCAAGCTTTAAGCTTTTTCCAGTAAAATGTTCAAAGCTTTTGAGATTTTTATGGTTCATAGGATTGACAAGGATATCAAGTTATTCAAATGCAAGTGCTGAAAGAAGTCTGGCAATTAGTGCCATTATGCAATAAAATATGGAATATTAAATGAATCTGTTAAATGTTTGTTTAAAGATGTTTATGTAAAGCAAAATTCTATCATGACGAAATATACTTCATGTCACTGTGTTTAAATAACTTTACAGAGTAATCAGTGCAGGAAACTAGCATGCTGATCACAGAAATTCATATTGTCATGCTTCCTTGATGTATTGCATGAATAAATATGGTAGCTTGAGAAATGTACATAAAAAACATTACTAATACAAGACAAAACCAGAATTAAACCAGTGAAGTTGGATTATGGCTACTCATACAGTACTTTGTCTAAAACTTTGCTAATCCATGGCAATCTCTTATGTCCATACATCTCCCAAAGCTTTTACACCCACCAGTTTGCATTTTCCATGAAAATCTATATAAAAACTTGAATATTTGAGTTGAATCTAGTTTACTTTTCCTGCTATAATTAAGTCTAAAAGTGTTACAAAGGATTGATTCTTACTCTGCAACTGGGAACTAAACATTAAAATTAAATGGAATAACTAATGAATGTGAAAACTAGGTATGCAGGCAATTTAAATATTCAGGTATTTTCCTTCTCTTTAGAGGATTTTTTTTAATCAGGCCAAGTTTCTATTTGCATGTGGAGAATCTCAATAATAATAATAATAATAATAATCCATCTAGTGTAATTTCTGCTTTTATACTCATCTAACAATATGCATGTCCATGAGTTTGACTTAAAAACTGTTTAACATTTTTCAGCATGGGCAGGAATGCTTGTATGTCTTGTGATGACTGAAGTACTGAATGGCCCCCAGCCAAAAGATACAATGTGAGACAGTTAAAAATATTAGTAATAGAAGAAATGGGATATTTGGTACAGAGTGTAAATGTGTATTTCATAAGTCAGGTGAAATCTTGGCAGCTGTGTTTCTTAGAATATGTGAGATAGAGAAGTCCCTCAATAGAATCTGTAATCATAAAAATTAGAGTTTGTATCCCTCTTGCAGCCTTAAAAACATCGTAAGGTGAGACACTGATCACTGCTGAGCATTCCCCAGGAGATCTGGACAGAAGGAACTTGAATAATGAAAAAGAAAAGACACCAAAAACTCCCAAACCCATAAGTATACCAAGTCAAACTTAAAAAGCCTATTCCTTTAAGTTTCTCAAATTTTGCTCTATTTTTTTGTTTGGTATGATATAAACTTTAAAGCAGTGACATGGTTAATCTCATATCACATATACTTTAATTCTTGATAAGTGTGTTGTGATGACAATTCTTTATTACAAAACTCAGCTTGGTTTCTCACTGAAATCAAGTTCCTCTGAACAACAAAAGCAGCTTGATAAAGACAAAAATGAGCTTTATGACTGGTGATTAATACCATTAACCCTCGTTCAGTGAAGATTTCTGATGAGCAAGTTCAATTCATTAGGTCAACTATAATTTAATCTGAATTATGCATAGGGTATGTAATTGTCATTATAAAATTGTTCTGAAGAAAGTTGAAGACATTAGTGGTAGGAATTTGAATCTTAATGGTAAGCTCTTCAAAGGGAAGTTGACATGTCTAATAAGAAGCATAGGGACAGCTTTCTATATCATAATATCTTTTTGTCAGAATTGAGTGTGCATGTTAGAACTTCTAAAACATGTAACTTTAGTATGCTGACAATTATTAGTGAATAATGGAAATATATAAGTGAAAAAATGGAAATGGAATCCTGTGGAGTTTTTGTAACCTAAAATTGATTTATCCCCTTGCTAATATAGGCTATAGTAACACTCTGCAACCTCACCCTTAAAGGGTGGGATTTTCGGTGGGCTGGTAATGCAAGGTGCTGAAAGAGATTTGTCTGTCTTGTAAGACCATTACCCACTGGCTAACACACTGGGTTGTAGCCAGCCACTGAAAATGAGGTTGGATGAGAACTGAGAGAGGCAGAAGAACAGAGCAGAATTTTATAAGCATGTGTAGCTGAGAAAACAGTGCTTAAAAGCAAAAGCACAGATTTTAAATTCATTGAAAATTTCTTGAGAGCTGTCAAATTATTGTTGATATATGTAGTCAATTACTGTGGAAATTTGCATGTTCCTTTTCTCTTAAGTCTAATTTTGGCCATCTCTTGTGTAAGTAGAAGAGCAAAGCTGAATCTTAATCTAAGAACATACTGCAAGTCAAAATAATTAAGCCAAATAACTTGTTTTTAAAGTGACTGCTAAATATTCATAAGTGCTGAAACGAAATTTTAAAAGGTGAATTTTTCACATGACTCTCAAACTTTTAAATGACCTAAATAATCTGATATTGTGATTGGAGTACTGCAGAACATTTTCCTGTTTAGCTAGTAATTACCTATAGGTAAAAGTTATTAGCTGCTGGTAGCCTCAAAGAAAAAATATTAATCAGCAAACTGACAATGAACTACTTGGCTAATGAATAGTATCTTCACAGGAATGCCAATAGCAATTGCCTATCATATGTAAACCACAGAAAAGATTAATGGAGTTGAAATTGCATCAGGATTTTTTTCAAAGGAGTTAGAAGGAGTTAGAAATGTTAAGTTTTCCTGAGGAAGAAAGTTCTATTCATGTCTTTTAGGGATAATTAATTATTATTTTGGGGGTGGGAAAAGCTATTTTTCTGGTTCAAATACATTTTTAGCTCCTTTTTTAGCTTGCAGTATGCAAACATGGGCATGATTTTTTTTTTTTGCTGTTACTCAGAGGAGGCACAGAACTACTACAGAACTCTAGCTTTCAGCACCTCTATGTCTTTGTTCTGTGGCTTATAAGATGTGCATCCTTTATCAGTTCAATATTAGCTTATAAAAAACATCTTCAGGCTATCTGGAATGCAGTTTTGGTATGACATCACCAAATGTCAGAATAGTAATTACTATGTGCACCTGGAGCAATTCTCGTTATTCTTGCTCATGGTCAACCCAGGAAGACATTGACTAAACTTCTCATTTTTTTTCTCAGACTACCTAAAAAAACCTCAAAGTGTTAGATTGTTTCAGAATGTACATAGTGTATGCTAGATTGCCAGAGTGATGACTGAAATTTTGCCAGAAAAACTGAAGCTTTCTTTGGAAAAAAATTTGTTTTGAAGATACTTAGCAAAACACTCAGACTTTTCAGGCCATGAAGGATAACATAAAATACCAACAGCTGCACAGATGATACGTAGTGTAAATGATGCTGTCTCTTTACAGGAGCACTTTATATCAATGGCCATTACATTTGGGAACAGGGAGTTACAGGATGGATGGCATGAAAGAAGGATGAAAGAAGCTCCAAGAAAACCCTGTAGGGCAGCGCTGCAAGCAAAGGACTGACCCATGGGATGGGCTGGAGGATGTGATTGTGTGGATGCAGGCAGATGTAGGCACCAGCATCCTTGTAAGATGGCTGTCTCCCAAAGCTCTGCTCTCAGTCAGGATCCAAAAGTCCAGGACTGCTTCCATGTGGAAAATAAAGGATTACTCTTTGAAAACTCTTTCTGTAATACAAAATGAAGTCACACAGCTTTCAAATTTGAAAGATGGCAAACAGGGGTGGTGCAAAAGCTTTGAATTCTTACAGTTTTTCTATCCTGCTAACTCACACCAGGTGTTAGAGCAGAGGGACCATTATGAAAAATATATGTCTTGTCAAATTCTAGCTCCTTTTTCTCTACACAGTTTATGAAACAAATGGTTTCTGGAATTTATTATGCTGTCAGGCTTTTCTTCTCATGTTCATTGATATTTTTTCCTAGATGCAAATTCCAGTGACAGGATAATACTTACACTAATTAATACAACTGAAAGTTCTGGGTTGTGGGGGGAAAAGGAATGTTTTTTCTCTTGGTGGGAAATTACCTCCTGAGCTTCTGATTAAAAACTAGTAAGGAGTTGTAGGATTTTTATTTTCATTTCTCTCTTGGTAGAAATATAAAATCTTTAAAGAGAGTACTCTGAAGACACAAGTGGTAAATATTCTGAAATCCCAACAGGAAGCAAGTAACCACAGTCTTAGCAGAGTTGTATCAGATGAAGGTCTGCTTTCACCTTTCAAGCTGACAGTAATTTTTCCATTAAAGCGAGAATTGCATTGTAAAATCTTTTCAGACTCAGACTCACCAAATATATTTCAAATCTTATCTTAATACTTTTTCTCCTTAATTTCAATGTGGACAGGGCTGAATCATTTCAGCTGGCAGTTGTGGCAGTACCATGGGGCTTTAGACGGGGAATAAAGTAGTAAAAGAGTCTCAGATCACGACCAGCTTTTATCACTGTGATACAGAACAAAATGTCATCAGTTTCAACTATGTTTGCACTCAGTCTGATATCGCTACCCACAAGGCATCTGCTGCAAGATTTAATTTTGTCACACTGGTGTTTTTACCAGGGGAAATAGTTTAATGTGTGCAGTTAATGATAGGACATGTCTGTTGTGCTGTCAAAAGCATCCATCTAGATATAAATATTTTACATAAGCTTAAAAAGACAAAGGTATCATGATTTCTGCTGTTTGTACAGACATCAGTGCTGCAAAGGGTAAAACATCATTCATATTTCTCTACAATTGGCTAGGGATATGAAAATCCCTAATGGTTTGCTACTCAGATTGCAAGCACATTTCTCCTGGCCTCTCTTAATAAGAAAGATGCAATCTCTGCAGGGGGAAAGAGATAAAAGACCAGAGAGAATAGACGATAACACACTCACCTGTTGGAGATTGAGAGCTGCTCTTCATGTTTTGTTTTGTGTTGTAATGGATCCTGTTCATCATACTAAAAATTTAATGGGTGTGTGGGGCATACAGGGAAATAGATACCAACTAAATCAAAAAGACTTTTGATTGGAGAGTCATTTGAAATAAGGTAACATGCTATTTGAATAAAGGAACAGCCAAAAAGTCCAGCAGAGAACAGCCTGTGTTCCTTAGTGACCCTTTGCTGTTTAAGACGTGCAGATCAGAACACTGTGCTGTTGTTTAACTGTGCATTGGCTTTGTCTTTGGCACTTGTACATTTTGTGTACTTCAAAAGCTTGAAAACTGAAATGATGGAAATAACTGAAATAGGGGAATTTTCTTCTTAGCCCTTTCCGTTTTCTTTTTATTTGTACCAAATAATCATTTTTCCCTTTGCCAGTTAATTTATATCTGGAAAAAAATATGAAACTTTAAAAAAATTGTCAAATTTATATTTTTGGGGGGGGTTTTGTCACTAACAACTTGTTGTCATCTTGTAAGGGCATATGGGCTGCTAAAATTTGAGTTCCAAGGTCATGTGCCTGGATGAACTGCCAGAACTATTTTTAGGCAAGCCCTATGACAGCAGGCTAAAGGGAGATGTGCACCATGCACTGCAGCAGACCTTGGGTGCACAACAACAGTGTTGGCAATGATTAAATCTTTCAGAACATCACTGTGCACTGCAGAGGAACACATTCTGGAAGGCATGTTGAGTAGGAGGTTCCAGTGTCCCTTTCTCCCTCTCAGATGAACCAATACATCTCATACTTGGCTATTAGCGCTGCAATTTTCTCCTGCTGAATGTTCCTCAGAAAATTTGCTCTCACAGTAAACCAGCACATTCAAGTTGCATTTATTCCTTTTGATGAATTGTTGCAAGATTTTCCTTCAAAAACAACTACTTTATCTTGAAATAGCAAGTGTTAAGCTTAAAAACATAAATCTGAAGTCAGGAAAGCTAGAAACATGAATTTGCACACGTTTTTGATTCTTTCAAGTACACCCACTGTTAAGAAGAGAGAAAATGGAATTCTCTCACCTATTTTATATACTGGTATGGATTTGACCCAAAACATTTTTTTTTTTTAAATGAAACTGAAATTCACAGCTAAATTGAAGGCAGCTTTCTTTTTTCTTCCCAGTCAAATGTACTGGTTAATATGAAATGACAGTTTTGAAATACCTGTAATCACCAGACTCCCTAAGACTAATGTAGCGTAGTGCTCTGCATTGTAGTAAGGTTTTATTGGTATAAAATATGACTTTTCCTTTTCTGTTAGTTGTTAAGACATGTGTACTGTCTCATAGAAACAGTACTGGGGACCCTTAAAGGATATATATTCATGGCATCTTCCTGGTTTCAGTATTTTTTTAGTATTTTTTTTTTACTTTGTGAAGATTTTTAGCACATACTTTTCATTTCTGAATATAAAAATATCTTCCTGGCTCTTTTCCTTGACTAGTCCACTTTCATTCTAACATATTTTTGTGTCTCCCAAGGACATTACATTGGTAACTTCTCTTCTAAGCCTCGTGATTTTTTTTCCCTCCCTTATTGTTAGATAGTAAAAGGTTTTACATTTGTTGTTAATTTCACACATTCTTGGTAAGGAAGAATGGTTGTCATTGTTCTAAACATGGAGCTGTATTTTTTATTTGTTATGCCTTTTCATGTGGGGCTTGGATGAATTAGTGTTTGTACAAGTGACATGACAGGAAGGATCATTATTTCTATTGCTGCCCTATGGGGAATTCACTAAATTGGATGTGAAGATTGTGATATTTTCAAGTTCAAGTATGCTGTTCTCTCATGGCAGTTGCCTCTGCTCTTTCTTTCTCAATTTTCATTTTTTTCTGTCATGAATGTCTTTCTGTCCTCTACAAGTTCTGCCAGAAAATCCATGTTAGCAGTAATGTTGTGTTTCACAGCATCCAAATATATAGTGATTTTACTCACAAAACCCAGGCTGCTGCTTAGAGCTCTGGAAGTTGAAGTTTTTCCTAGCTTTAGTAGGGTACAGACTAATTTCTTAGCATTTAAACTTCCTGTCTGAATCACAAAATGGTTATGGAGTAATGTTTCATCAGGTGACAGGAATACATTTTCCAGTAGTTGAAGGGCAAGGGTTCAAATACAACCACATGATGGTGTGTTTTGGGTTGGTTTGTTTCGGTTTTTTATTTGCATTTTTGGTGGGTTTTTTAAGCAGTGATGTGCTGGTTTGAAAGCAAAACCAGTGAGAGATTCCAAGTCAGAAGTACAATTTAATAAGAGGAAAAGAAAAGAAGTAAAATAAAGTAAAATGACATAAATTCAATAGTAGAAAATATCACTTCCAGAGTCAGAATACAACCTGACACCCTGTTAGTTAGGGTGGTAGTAGCAGTCCAGATGAAATGGTCTTGTCGAAGCAGTGATCTTATAGAAGGGTATGGTAGCTCTTGTCCTCCGCAAATCCAGCGGGGAAAAGGCTGCCTATGCTGTCCCAAATCCCAGATTATATCCAGGTGGGAATGCTTGGCTTCTCCCCCTGGGCAGAGCATCTCACAATGGGCTGATATCATTCTGTAATGGATCCTTGAAGGCCCATTAAACAGAGACAGCTCAGGGAGGGAGTTATCTGTGAGTCATGAGGCAAGGCATTGATGGGCCATTAACAGATGATAAGGAAAACACTGCCCCAGCTGGTTTCAACACCTCATGAAGATGGCGATAGAATACATACTTTGGGCACATCTTGCATTTTCAACCTAGGACAAGTAGATTGCTTTAGTAGTGACCTTCGGTAAAATCGGTTGTGGTAATCTCTGCTTCATAGCACTTTAAACAAGTAAAGTCCAACCTTCTATCTTGGTTACAGTTTTCTTTTTGTCTATGCCATGAGGAAAAGTAAAGCCTAATAGGCCTGCTACAAAACTGGGTTCAATATCTGTTTTCTTTTCATTTAATGCCACTGTAATCCCCAGGTTCTGCTTCCTTCTTCATTATGTAGCTGCAAATGTGTTCAACTTATTTTTACTGGGAAATACAGGCTTAAAAATAAGTTAGCTTGGGTAGAATTCCCAAATTTAAATATATGCTGTCTGAGGGACTTGGAAGTGTTTCTGCTAACTTTCATGACAACATATTCACAGGCATGGGCAGCAAATAATCATGAGCTGCTCTTGTGTTAACAGTAATCCAAAAACACTCTATTGCCTTTGTGTCTTTCTTGATGGTTGAGATGTGCTGTGTGATCCTTGGCTCTTCCATGTATTTGCAACCCTGTCAAATACTTTGCTTTAAATAAAACCTATATTTGAATTTTAAACATATCACCGATGCATTAAAATATTTTAAAATTTTGCCAACCTTAAATGTGAGTTGTATTTTCTTTAGTAATGATTGGTGGTGGACATCTGTGATCACAACATTAAAGTGCATCTTGTAGCTATGCTCTTAGATGCATAAATCAAATTGATGAAATACTTACTCAAAAACAAAAGGAAAAAAATACCAAAACAAAACCAAACTAAAAATGTTCTAGCAACTCCAAGCCCCACTTTCTGGTCTGTCTGACATATTATCACAAATAGTTTTGAAATTAATCATAAATTACCATCCCCATCACTGACTATCATTAACTTGATTTCTGTAACCTTTCTTAAGCTGAGCTTTACACTTACAAATTCAAACTGGTTTTAAAGGTTTTTAAAGCAATGTTATATTCCTACCTTACCTCTAGACAGCTGGCTTCAATCTGAATAAGTGATTGTATCTTCTTGTTTTGTGTTTGTTCTACTAAAGAATTACTGTATCAATATTAGCATATGCCACATAATAATAGACTGTAATATTGCTGTTATTGAAATAATGATGCTTGTAAAACAAGCTACAGTCCCTGGATTGACTAACATTTTTATACTGACTTTTCTGTTCAGCTGTGTCATCCTTACTTGAAGTCCCCACAAGGAGGTATTAAATTTCAAGGCAGAACTCTCTTGCCATTTCTTGCCATTTCTTGCCATTTCTTGCCATGATGCAATCTCATCTGCGTATCTACACTTAATCCTAAAGGTATTTACATAAGATCTAAAGTTATTCTTTCTGAAGGAAGAATGCTGAATATTTTTCTGTCTAACACCAGTGAATTGTTGCTTTGGGAATGAATTGAGAAGTTTTTAAAGTATTGGCCATGACATTACTTTAATTACCAAAATTACTGGTAACTGAGCTTCTTGAAAAGCCAGCCCAAGCTTCTCCTTTATTTTCTGGAACACTGAAAGATTCTAATACTTTACTGCCTCGCTGGTAGTATCTCATGATAGTTAAAACTTCCTCATGGCAATATCTGGTGATAGGTTCTTGATCCTAATATTACCTTGAAATAAATGAGTTGTGGTGCCTTGGGCATCTTTTAAGAAAGGAAGCCCCAATAGAGCAAATTTTCTAAGTGTGTTTCATGTCAAGTCTTTAACATTTATTATATCCACTATTAAATGCTTACATTTTGGCTAAAACACCCCTAGCTTTTTCTTAAAGTCCCTGCCAGGGCAAACTCCAACACAGTGAGGAAGAGCCAGTAGCTCCTGGCTGAGATGCACCTTCTGAACTGTCCCAGTGAAGTTGCCACAGGGCAGCTGTTATTTCACTAGAGATGAGGAGCCCAGACGCTTGAGTCATCCTGTTATTTGCACCTGGAGGTGGCAGGAGACAGGAAACGCTGATACCTGCCGCCAATTTTTGTGTAGCTGCAGTTGAAAGAATTTCTCTGAAGATGTTAACTTTGCTGTGGAGAACCTTTTACTCTCCCTTGCACTAGCAATGGTCCAGGGGTGGCTGCATGCCCTCTCTTTTGAATGATGGTGCAAAGCCACACTCATGAAGTAAATGCCATGCCCATCCCTGCAAAGCTGACCTTGGCACATTGACATGACAAGAGATCATCTGGATTGAAACAAATGTTTGCTCTGAAATTCTCTTTTTAGAGACTTGTTGCACCAGCTGCAATTTATGTAACATGTATGAATACAGGTAGAATTTCCTTTGGTAAGGTCTTGTAAACCCAGGCATTTTTTTCCTGACTCCTGAAAAGATCTTGCTGTGCTTTATCTGCAGTTTTAGTTGCATTCCCTTGACAGCAGGCATACGTTTTCCATGGCAGGCATTTGCTGCTGTTTGCTGTCTTCTCTGACTGGGGTGTGCGACACCACCTGCAACCTGTACCCCTTTTGGAAGTGAGGTCTGACACCTAGATTAGGCCAAATACAGTTTTATTTAGTCTTGTTGATTCATAATGAAGCTGGACACTAATGCTTGAGATGTTCTCTGTAATGTAATTGCTACATAATAAAAAAATACAAAATTATTGTTTGCATGGTGGTCTAAAAGGGATGTTCCATTAGTCTGGATGGGATAAAAGCAGACTGAGTTTGGCAACAAGCCTAGCACTCTGTAGTCTGAAGCAACATCTTTCAGTCTGACATTAACAGTATGGCTGGAAGTGATGCCTTAAGTTTTAGCTTTCATATTTTTAGATTCTGTGCTGCATAAGGATGTAAGTCTGAGCCTCATATTAAGTGCTAGTAAGCTCTCTTCACAGAATAGATTGACAAAACAAATCATTTTCCTGCTGAGGACCAAGGACAACTTTCAGGCCCAAAAGCATCAACAATGGTGGACTGGAGGGAGGAACAAGAAGGACAGGACCTCACAAGCTGAAGCTATAATTGGACAATTAAACCCCAATATGCAAATGGATCAAAACTTATAAAAATGTAACATCTTGTGACCGGGCAGCCATTTTCTGTTCATTCTTGGTCCACCCTGGGTGCAGCCTTGGTCAGGCTCCTGTCTTGCCCAAGGTGGATCTTGGAGGCCTCTCAATAAATGCCTATTTTATTCTCTAGCTCTGTTTAGTCTCTGTTCCAGTTTGGCCTTCTAAGGCATGAGAAGTAGAAAATAGATGCATTGAGAGTTTAGGCATTAGGTTAAGTACTTTGCTGGATAACTTGAAGTTATAATTGATTCACACTGTACTTGTCCTCCTGGACAAGTAGTAATCTCTACGCTAGTAGAGAACTTTGAGCACTCAGCTGCCTGTGCTTCCTTCTCAGCTCTGTCCTTTGAGCATTCAGGTGATGTGATACAAACTTTTTAATACAGTGAAGTTCTTGAAAAAAATATTGTCCTGAAATGCTGTTGAATTAATGTGTTGTGTACTTTTAGAGTCAGCTGGACTAAGTGAGGAATGAAATGATAAATCAAGGGCTTGGACCATGCTGTAGGGGATGTGTAGCCTGCACAGTAAGTCAAGGTCATATGATATTAGTCAAGGTAATATGATATTATATCCCTTCATTATTGCTGCATTTATCTTTTCTTTTCACATGCATCAATATTACAGCAAGCTCAATGGATTTATGTAATATAATCTGAAACCTGACAACATCTATACAGTTAACAACAAACGGTCAAGCGCTAATTAAATTATATCTTTGATGTCTGACTGGTATTTATTTTGAACACAGGAGTTTCATATGGCAATTGGTACTGAATTTCAGAGTGGTGAACCAGGCAACACAAATTTAGGCAGACCTTGCCTGGCCTATGCAGACCTATACCTTGTGCACTGCCTCGGGGTTGATTACTGCTCAGCTGATAGCTGCAACAGGGCGTACCCCAGGCTGCCAGTAAATGAACTTGGGATTCATCGGCTGTACTTGAAAAATGACTATTCCCTGGTATGATTCTGGCACCTAACAATTAGTCTGGTCAAAAATTTGCTGTCTCAACTCAGATCTAAGCTTGGTCAGAGATACTTTCAACAGGCATCTAATGAGATTTGGAGCCAAAGGAAGTTTTCCAGCATAACTATAGGATCTTTTATACCAGCTGGCATGTTTAATTTATGTCCCTGGGTATGTTTTATTTGCTAATATAGACAAAGCCTTTTATTTTTAAAGTTCTAACTGTTGCCTATCAAAAATAAAGACTTACAGGTTGGTGTTTTCAGACTACCTGAGGCTCGACTGAGAGATTAAACTCAACTTTTTGTCAAGTTGGATGGTGGGTACATAAAACTTTCCTGTCAGCTGGGATGGGAGATATTGTGGGCTGAGGACTGTCGAGTCCCTGTACAATTGCAGTTTTTTTCCTGCTCCTTCTTCAGGGCATGTAGCTTATGTGTTTTTCCATTACACTATGGCACAGGAAATAACTGATTCTTGAGGAGCCTTGAGATTATATGACCAGAACCTGATAAAAGATGTACCTTTGTCTCTGAAATTTCTTCTTACATACCTAAATATCCCTTATGCTTTCAAAATCTTGTAGAACTTAGTGTGTTCTTAATCCCTTGCTTTTCCATTTTAGGAGATTTTTAGGTATCTTGTAGAGTGGCACTGTAGGAACCATCTCTGATATTTTTGACCTTTATTTCAGAAAGTGTTGGTCATAACATTTTGGTGAGTGTTTGAAAAGCCATACAAGGCTGCTGCTGGTACATCCATGGTCAACAGGTCTCTTGAAAAGCAAAACGCTGCTTGGTAGACAGAAGGCTGGCAAGCTCTCTGATCATGCATGTCTAAGCAGAAATTATGGCTTTGTCATTTGAAGGGGGGGGTCAAGTGATGATATCCACTTAATATTTTTATTAGCTTTGTGAGAAGAGCAATCAGCAACACAAAGCACCTTTGGACTAAAAGGCACACTTCCACTAAAATACCTCTTTTTGATGAAATTTTCTAATATTTTGTTTCTGAAGCTTGTGGGGGGTTAATTATAAAAGCATAAATGCTTTTATTTGTTTAGGTCTTCTATTCCTTTTGGTTTGGGATTTTTTTTCTTTTGTTAACATTTCTGACTGTCCACCTCCAAATTAAGAAATTATCCTTTTTTTTAATTATTTATAAAGCTGCTATGTCACCTATCCCAGGCAGCAGACTATCCTTCACTGCAGTCATATATGAAATTTGGTCTCTTGGTTTAGAAGATAGGTATCTGCTAGGGAAAGCTGGAGTTTCCTTGGAATGGAGAATGTAAACCCCCCTCCCTCCAAATTATTATAATTTTGCAATTAAGGACTTTCAGGGAAAGATTTGGGAATATGAATAACAGTGCTTTTACTAGGAATATTAAAAATACAAATGTAATAGTACAAAAGGACAAGCAAACAGACAAATAAACAAAAGTCTAGAAAACCCTGACAGAGTCAGGGACATGACCTGACACCCTGTTGGTCAGGGTGTTTGGAAGCAGTCCTCCTGGAGAAACAGATGTGGTTCTGTTGGAGTAGAGATGATCCCGTTGGGTTCTGTTGGAGTAGAGATGATCCCATTGATAAAGAGTCCAGTGATGGTGAGTCCCATCTTCCTCTGGAATCCAGTGGAAAACAGGATGCCTGGTGTTCTGAGTCTCAGTTTTTATCTAGGTAGGGACCCTGGAGCCCCCACCACTGGGTGGAGCATCTCACAATGGGATGATGTAAATGTGTCATGTCATGGGTGAGCCTTAATGGCCCACTAGCAGAAGATATCCCCCTGGAGGGAGGATGGGTGGTGAAAGAGATAAGAAGCAGTACCCCACCCGGTTTTAACAGCTGAACCATTATCAGAAAGCATCTGCCCCCCTCTCCCCAGAATAGAATTCTATTCTATTCAATTAGAATACACATTTTTGTTTCCATAACCCAAGACATTTGGTTAGAGATTTCACATAGAATGAATATTCAAAAAGTTTTGAAGATGACTTAGCTGTGTGTCACTGATTAAGTATATTTTAACTTATAACTGTAATCAGAGCTCTTATTCAATTAAAAAGCCAACCTTGATTCAACCTGTCTTTAACTCACCCTGTGGTGTTTATGTGGTGTGGCTAAAACCTTGGTTTTTTTCCTAGATAATTGCATGACAGACAAAAAAACTGTCATGAAAATAAATGTGTTGATATTTTGATAGGAATATAGTAATCTCATGATTGAATTATTTAGCTAATTATATGTCATGCTGTAAATGTATTTCTACTTGGTACAGTACCATGCTTATGGAAAATACTTGTAGCACCTCTACTGGTTACATTCCCTGGGGGTTGCATTCCCTGAGGAAGTGTTTTCCTCCATAGTTTGAGGGCTTCTGCACTTGTGTTGTCTGGACAATGTTTTTCTTTAGTTGAACTACAAGTTTGTTCTAAGAAGGTATTTATTTTTCAGTTAGCTGCTGCTGCTGGTGTTACAGACTTGAAGAACAGGTTGGCTTGCTCAAAGCCTTACCTATTTTCTTGCATTATATTATTTATTTGATGTAATAAAATAGATCATGCCTATTTACAGACCCTGTCTTCCACAGGAAAAAAATCAATAATCCTATGCAGCTAGAAAGTGTTACCAAAAGGTGACTAGTGTCATGCAGATGAAGAATTAACTTGACATGTTAAGTTACTAATGAAAGAATTTTGCCATTATGACCCTCTATAGATGAATGTCTTGTAAAGAAATGGGTGAGGGTATCACGTGCAGCATGAACATGGGTAAAAATGCTTTTGCACAGAGAAAGAAGCCTGAAAGACAGTTATTTTGACCCTGCACATAACGTGGAGATTGCTTGCTCTCCAGAAGAACAGCCAAGGCCTTGTTAAACCCTTGTCTTCTGTATGATGCAGTTGGCATTTTCTGCCTCTGCTTCCCTGCAGTGGCTACTAAAGGCACGGTGTTTTACTTCTGGTGACTGAGGGTGTAGTGAGGGATTAATTTCCTGCCCCTCTTCAAAACAACATCTCCTTAGGGTAAGAGAGAGGTGATACTTTTGTATGTTGGATTTAAACATCCAGCTATGCTGCAAAAAGGTTAAAAAAAGTTAGTTTGTGGAGTTAAGCCCACTTGGATTCTTAATGCAGTGATCAGTGAATGCACAGACAGGGTGAGGCAGGAAATGACAAGACAGCATTAGAGGTAGCTGAGTATTCCCTAACCATTTTACCAGGTGATCGCTATCAAAAAATGATGTGGTTTTTAAAAGTGATAGTACCTGACTTTGTTACATTTATGTAGTGGTCTCTTAAGTGAACTGCTCCAAACCTATTGTGCATTTTAATATATAAAGTAGATTTATCTAATTCACTTGAAACTCACCTGTTATCTTCATTCACTTTTAGGATAGAAAATGATTTTCCCTTTCCTTTTCTAATGAACTATGGCATTCCTTCCTTATATAAAAATGCTCTTCCGGACCATTAAGTCAGATAAATATGCAGTGCTGGCCCTTGGAAATGAAAATCTCTCAAATCTAACTCTGCCAGTTGGTATAAAATATGTTTGTCATACACTGTCCTCTCTGTTGATGAGAATCTGGAATGGAATGATTGTGTAATGTGTCTCTGTTTGGATCTCAAAACAGGACCTCTCTGTAGATCTCCCCAAACTTTACCCATTTGAAATAGAAGCTGAATAATTCATTGTGATTTTTTAAATGTTCGAAAGATTTATTGCTCGTTATTGTAAATCATTCAGGCTACAAAAAAATGAAATCAAATTCTTGTTTATAAGACTAAATAAGGTATTCAATTAGTCAAATTCTGTTAGAACTGCTTATCAGTGGCACCTCATTTGGTACATTTTTTGGTTAAGTGTATCACAACTGTGGATAAATATGAATTCAGTAGTAAAAGAGGATAAATAGTCAATCGTAGTCGTTTATGGCATGTAAACCTGAGTAACATCTTCTGAAATCTCAAACACTGGGATGTAGTTTGATGAGTTCCAAAGTTGTATGACTAAGCTAGTAAAAAATATTTTCCAGGGATAGCTCTATAGATAATCAAGAGATTACTTTCAGGATTTTAATGGCTTATTCTTTTTTATGTATGCTTTTCTTTTATTAAATCTGGTGAACTGCAGAAATGACAGCATTTCAAGCAACAAGCCTGGAGGGTTTAATACAAACCATAAAAAGAATAGTCAAAATTTTGTCTGCTTTTGTGATGTCATTGGAGTGCCCTGTGTTGTGATTATAGCTATTTACATTAGTCCAAATATTTACATAATGCACAACGTGAAAGTATGACGTGCTAAGTAGAGAATTACAATTTTCTTTACAAGAGAGGTGTTCATTTCTATGAGCAGATGATGTCTGCATTTTTTAGGGAAACGACTTTCAAGCTTCCAAGTTTTTTAGGAAAACATGCATAGCACAAAATACCAAGGAGAAACATTTGCTCTTTCCTTTTAAGTCGCTCATCTAGTTATTGTCAGCTGGTCTTAATTGTAGAACAGAACCAAAAGAAGCATCTATAATTGCTATGTTAATTCCTTTCTGTGAATTAGAGTGAGCTTCCTCATCTTCAGAGAAGTCAGACATATCTGTGAAAGAGGAGTCAAAACAGTGGTTTTAGCTGCTTAGCTAAAAATACCTGTGGCTCTGGTGGTCAGTCAGCGTGCCCAGGGAGCAGGACAGAAGTCAGAGGCTCCTATGAGGTGTTAAATTCTCACCTGGTTAGAAGGTAGTTTCACTACTCCCCCTGTTGCAGTGTTTTAAAATCAATGTAATCAATAAACAAATGCCTCTAAACACCCCCTGCACATTATTCAGTGCATTAGAGCCTTATGGTTTTTAAATTTCCTTTCCTCTTTTGTTGTCATGGCCTCAAATTGCACTGTTTAGGCAATTATTTCAGCTCTATCATAGACCAAAAAACAAATTCCAGTACTGGCAAACAAAATATGTTTGAAAAAAATCCTTTGTAGATCAGAAGGGAATAGAAAGCACAATAGCAGTGCAAACTAGGTCTTATTGGCAGTCCTTGCTTAGGACAGCTGGGTCTTCCATTCCCTTTGAACATGCTTTTGATTACTAGAGCTTGCCTTTTGTTTTCTGCATTCCCAGACACGTCTGAGCCTTGAAAGGTGGCCTTAATACCACCATTTATATACTCTTGTATTTAAATATCCATTTGAAAATACAGCAATAAAGCAGTGAAGTACATCAATAACTGTGTCAGAAAACTAGGAATTAGATGTTTATTGATGGATGATTACATGATTTTGATGACTTGTTGTATGGAGATTGCCAGTTTACCGGGTGATTCTTATTTCAAAATATTTGTGAGCAGGCAGGAATGGTAGGGTTTGCATTTAGGAGCAAACAAAAATGTCAGCTAGCTGAGTACATTTAAGTTTTATTGCAGCCTTTCTAGAAAACCAAACTCACTGTCTGAGCGCTTTTTTTTTTTTTTTTTCTTTGAGGCTCCTGGGATAGAAATCAAGTTGCACCTGTTATGTGGGCAGGTGATGTTTTTGATGGGAACTAATTGATTTGATGGGCATATTCTGAAAGAAGGCACTTTTAGGAATTTTGTGATAGTTTTCAAGCAAAATGAAAAGACATGCACTGTTGTGGGAATTTTTGCCATATTGGTCAACATTGTTAGCTTCAATGAATTTGACTGGGAATTCAAAACAAAACTTGAGCAGACTCAGAATAAATTAGAATAAAATCAAAGACAATACTTGCAGAATGCCCTGTGAGGAAAAGCTGTAAACTTTCATACAGTTCTAACTGACAGAAATCCTGTTCTCATGCTAATATAGCCAATAATGAAGAAATGTGGGAAAAAAAAATACAGTGAATGTGTTGAACAAGCAGAATTGTGCTGAACCAGGCTGAATAATGGTGTTCTCTATGGGATGCCAGCCAGCCCCTTAATGCTCACTGTTGCTTCAAAAGCTCTTGCTAATCCTGCACCAAGAATTGTTTCTCTAAATCATGTTAGGACTTTGATTTCATTGTAATAGATGGAGGCAAGGGGGGCTTGTGTCTGAGGCTTGGGACAGACAGCGTGTCCCTTTGGAATGAGGGTGCTTTGTAATGGTGTGTCATGCTGGAATTGCAGCTGACAACAGCCTGCACAAGGACCAGTGACTTGAAGGAGGCACTGTCTAATTCCTGGGCTCGTTTCTCACCTGGGAAATTTGTCTACTACAGACCAGGCTAATGGACTCTCTCATTTTGGACTCTCTTGACTTGAATGCTTTTTTAGTTGCAGTACAAAGGGATGACAGTTGTGTTAACAGTGTATGAGAGGAAGAAACAACAGCAAGTCAGGCTGACAGCATATTTAATTTCAGGATTTAGCAATACCATTTTACCCTGCAAGGAATTTCCTTCAAAAAGCCAGGTTTTAAACACTGCAGATAGAAATATGCTGGTTTAGTAAGTATTTAGATGTCAAGAAGATCTCGCAGAAGACATACATGCAAAATAGCTCCATTTTTTCCTTAAAATCCACACTGAACTCTGTTCTATTTTGCTGATCAATAAGTAAATACTGGGATGGTGAAAGGAACAGAGTTTTATTTAGCACCAAATATGAAGACCTGTTTGTAGATATATCTTGGTGTAAGAGCAGCGATTTCACAAGGGTGACAAATAAAGAAAAGCCCAAGTGTTCCCTGCTGAGATTTCTGCTATTAGCCGATTAGAGAACATTAAAACATACGTAAATATGAACTATTACTGAAGACAACTGAGGAGTTTTGTAATAATGCTGAGTACATGTGGAAGTACTTAGCTCTGTGGATGACTAGTAGGGAATTATGTCTCTGCTTAGTGGAAGACGGTGGTTCAGCAAACATGACTGCCTGGCAAACTGTGTAGGAAAGGCAACAGAATTCTTCTCCCATTCCTTACTTTTGTCCACTTAGTTGCTTTTTAATGCCTGTTTAACAGGAATGTGATAATTTGCATAATTCTCAGCAACCACGCCCAACTAAGGTAGGCAATAATGAACAAGGAGTGATTTCAATCAGTTTCAGAAAGTCAGTATAACTTTGTATTAAAAATATGAATCCACCTAAAAAATCCTTTCCAAAGATTATTTTAAGGTAAGTCTCCCTGGAAATATAATCATAGGCTTAAAAAAATCCTATTTAATTGAAAACTATAGAAGTTAAGCTTTTTAGTTTGTAAGAGATGTTCTGCTGGTTTGGGTAATTCCTGAGCGGCTTTTGTTATTTTCAGAATAGGCCATTTCTTAGACCACTGTTCATTTCTCATCAACTACGAATCTTCAGATACCCTTTTCTCTGACTTGGGCATCTTTATCTTGTAGTCAGGCGTAGAATTATACCGCTAACATTATTATTAATAAATTGCTTTTAATTAAAAGTCTCTGGAAAATCAACACTTAAGTATCTGCCTGTTACGATTATAGGTAAGTTAATAAACATTCATTTGCCTTGCTTCTTAAGAGAAGCAAGTGTTACTGCACAGCACTTTTATAATCACAGTCTGAAGCCCACAGAACTTCTTCATATATCAGATTAAAAAATATTTTCTTATAATGCTAAGTGACCTTACAGATCAATGTTTATAAGATCCAGCATAAGCTGCTCCAAAGACAGAGAGCATCAATCTTAGGTGATTCATCTCCTCAGCAACTCCTAATGCAATTTAGAAAATAGAAATAAAATGAAAACTTTTCCCAAAAGGCTTAATATTTATATTAGGATGTTCTTAATAAGTAAAAAAATTGCATCATCTCATGTATAAGAGCTTTGTATAATGCATTTGAAAAATCAAATAAGAAAACTTAATGAACACAGCTTTTTGTTGTTGTTTTTTTTTTAATGAACCATTTCTCTATCAAAAACAGTGCTTCTCTTTTACTTCAATATGAAAATCATAAGGTAACCGTGTTGTGGCATCAACTAGTTTTACTAGTCGACATTTTACTGTCCTTCAGTTTTCTGGGAGATCCTTATTGTCAAGTTTACTACATGCACATTCACAAACATATTTAAGAGTGATGACTTTTACTTGCCCTGGCTAAAGGACCAGGAAGTGTGGTTCGCATGAAAGAACTGGAAGCCAGGAGTGATCACTTTTTTTAAAAAAAAATTTCCAATACTGACTGCCTCTGTTTCCTGGGTGAAAGATAGGGAAAATTGTTATTTATATGTCAGGAAATAATTTTAGGAATTTGAATCACAGAAACACAGAATCACTAGGTTGGGAAAGACCTCTAACATCATCGAATCCAACCCATGCCCTGACACCTCAACTAAAACATGGCACCAAGTGCTACATCCAGTCTTTTTTTAAACTCATCCAGGGATGGTGACTCCCCCACCTTTCCAGGCAGACCATTCCAATAGTTTATCCCTTTTCTGTAAAAAAAATTTTTTTTCTAATAGCCAACCTGTATTTCCCTTGTAGCAGCTTAAGACTGTGTCCTCTCGTTCTGTCAGTTGCTGCCTGGAGAAAGAGACCAACCGTAACCTGACTAAACCACCTTTCAGGAAGTTGTAGAGAGTGATAAGGTCACCTCTGAGTCTCCTCTTCTCCAGGCTCAACAACGCCAGCTCCCTCAGCCATCCCTCACAGGGTTTGTGTTCCAAGCCCCTCACTAGCCTTGTTGCCCTCTGGACATGCTCAAGTGTCTCAACGTCCCCTCACCTGAGAGGCCCAGAACTGGACACAGCAATCAGGGTATGGCCTCACCAGTGCTGAGTACGGGGAAAGAAGGCAAACTGTTATGGAAATCTGAACTTTAAACCTAGATTTGTGAAATCCTATGTGTCCATTTCCTTTTATTTTGTCAAAAGGTAGCAGAATAAATCAGAAAATACTATGTCACTCTTCTGCTGTAAAACGTAACAAAATTTGATTTGTGGAAAAAAAGTATGGTATCTAGAAGAGTCACTGTTTGCAGTCCTGAGACTGAAGGTGGGGGTTCAGGAGTAGGGAGTGCTTTGAATGTGGTCCCTTGAAGATGGGCAGATGTGGCAGAGGGGCAGCAGGAGAAAGGTTATATTTCCTTTGGTCTGTATTTTGGGTCATGCAGGGGAAGAAGACAGAAGTATACCTAGAAGTATACCCAGAAGTATACCCTGGCTTAGGAGCCAGGGTAGAATGACAGATGGTGGAAAAAAACTTGAGCAGTTTAGAGATTAAAAATATTTGTTTAACAAGGTAAATGGCATTTTGTTAGTTTGTTGGGTTTTTTTTTCCTCTATAGGCCACTCTGTCAGAGCAAATCCAGTCACTCGCTGTTATGGAATCAAACATACAAGGTAGAAGTTGGTATTTACAAAACAGTCAGAAGACTTTGCTTCTGAGAAAAGGCTTATTAACCACATTAGAAATCATGAACAAAAGCTGGCAAACTTGAGCTGATGAGCAGAATTCCAAAACAGGAACTACTCAATAACAGTGAATTGATTGAAATGCTAGTATACATCTAAATCACCAATAGTTTAATGTTTGTCTCTAGGTAATCTCATTCTTTCTTACTGTGTTTATTTAATTTCCACATCCTAATTCAGAAGTTTCTCAAGTGTAAATTAAGACATATTATGGTAGGCAACTGAGTTAGGCAGCAGCAGAAACTGTAGTTAGTTACTACACTGGGCAACAAAGAATTCTCATAGGTAGCCTGTGTCAGCAAAAAGTCAGATGATTGTTACTTTTGCCTTATAAGGGACATTTTCCTACAACAGACAGAACAAACTAACGAAAGCTGGTAAATAGTATGTTTGTGAGAGCAGCTCAGAAAATATGCACCAAAGTATGGGAAAAATATCAAGAAATGTAGGTGCTGGGTTGATTTACTAGGTTTCTTGGGGTTATCCTCTTCAAGCTGATTTGTTATTCTTCAACAGTTTAGTATTTAGGTATCAAACAGTAAATATCCTACCTAGAAATAATACTTTGCAACCTTTGTATATCTGGACTAAGACTGAACAAAAGACGTGCAACTTAGTTCTTGCTCAAAATAGAGGCTGGTGTGACTCTCTTGGTCTGTTCCTCTGTCCTTTGGGCAGAAATCAGCCCTGGATTTGGTTGGTTTGGACTTGTTGTGTGTTGACCCTGGAGTTGCTCAGCAAAAAATTAAATGAGAAATTTCAGAGGCTTGTGGCCTTTCAGCCATTAAGACAGCAGTTTGGATCACCCTTGCATTTGAGACTGTTTGTTATCACGAAGTGAAGTGACCTTCATTCTTGGGAAATTCCTATTCCTCTTCCACACTGCACTGTACCGGCCCAGTAAGAGCAACAGTTCCCAGTGACTCTCTCAAGTTTGATTTCCTTGCGCAGCCAGAGTGGAAGTGGGTTCTGGCTTTCTGGAGTTTCATGAGAAAATTATATACATGGCAATTAATCATGTTTTCTGATAAAAAAAAATAACCTAAATAAATATTGCTAACTACTCAGCTGTTGAAGCTCACTTTCTTAGCTTTGTTTTATTTTCATTTCTCTGGAATCAAGGTAAAATCTCTTTCTCTGTTGTGAGGGGTTATTTTTCCTAAGGTAGTCAATACCAGTAATGTAAAAATTTTTTTTTTTCTTTTTATCATTCTATTGTTAGCTTGCTTATGACAAGAATAAAAAAAAATAGTTGCTATTTGGTAGTGATAATTTAATTGCTATGAAGCGACACCAACAGACAAACGCACTGCAAGACTTCATGCTAACATGCAGCCTGTCAGTATTAAATGTGTTTACTTTTCACAATTATTGTCACCTTTAGCTGTACAGAAGGAAAAAAAAAAGCTGTTAGCAGAGGTAATTTCCAAGGACATAACAATTAAGAGGAGGTGAGTATCAGTTTGTTTAAATAGGTTTCAATGTATGCTATTTTTTTAACATTAACTACTTCTAAGGCAAATTAATCTTCTAAAATACAGCTTTTGGTATTGAGCATTGCTGATTCAATGGTTATTTCCTATGAAAATGATCATAAATTGAGATGCTGGTGAACATGCAATTTACAGTTTCCAGTACAGAAACAGCTGTTTGCAGAGAGTGGTCATGTACACCCTGTCAGGGAGGGTTTACTGCAGCCCTGGGTGAATTATTTTGGCATTCCAGGATATGCAGCTTAATAGCTGCCCAGTATTTAAACAGGGGAACAGCTTGGATTTCAGGCCCTCAAAGCTCTAACATTCCTTTCTTGCACAGTCCCAGAGGGCCTTGTGGTGGCATTAATTGTGAACAAGTAAACATTAGTCTGGTGGCTTGAGCAATTCAGGAGATGAAATGAGACAGAAGCTGTCTCTGCAGGTGGGTTAACAGCTGCTGCCAAGTGCCTCTCTATCTTATTATCTCAGAGCAAGTCTCAGAGATGAGCCTGAATAATTTCCAGTGTCATATAAAGACTGGCAAGCAGCAGAAGTGATTTGTTCTGATTCTTGTGAAAAAGACTGATGCAGCGTTTGGTTTTGAAGATTTGAAATTGAGAGAGAAAAACCCACTATTTTGGTTCTTCAGTCATTTAAAATCTTAATATAGGTATGCAGATTCCAGCTCTTTAAAAAATTTGGTTACAAGGAGTAAGCAATTAACCCTCTAAATGCATCTCCCCATAATTTAGCTACCAGTTAGCTTTGTCTTAGTGCCTCACAAACTGTTACAAACAAGGTGTAGGACAATCTGCTGGAAACAAGTTGCTTGGAAATGTAATTACCTGGTTTATTTGTAGATGAATGTTTTTGACAGAGGCTTTAAGGAGGGGGAAAGCAGAATTTAATGTGGAAATAGTTTTGCAAAATTAAAGCCGTTTTTCCCACTGCAATCCAAATATGAGGACCCTCCTGCTCTCTCCCTGTTTTTATCTGTAGGTCTACGATGTTATTGCTGCTGCTGATATATGTGAATTTCCCATAATGAGCAAAGGGGAGAGAAAGAAGAGAAATTATGATATATTAAGTAGAAGACAAAGAGGTTTCTTTGGGAAAGAGAAACTATGCACCGTTGAGCAGAACTATCTTCATTCCTTAAATGTCTCATGGCAAACTGACTTTTCCCGTTCACTTTTGTGCATCTCAGTAATTGAAAGAGGGATGCATTTCCCATCATATACACATTGCATGCATCAGCAGGCCATTTCTGTAAGTGCATAACTGTGATGGTAGAAAAAGGTTTGCTTTCTAAAAATCCATAGAAAGCAGATCAAATATGCTCTGAATCCTCAGCTGGGATCTAGCTGGCTTTTATGAGCTAATGAGGCTTGCTGTGGGGCAAGACTTGAATGGAAACTTCCAGAAAAAAAAATGTAGTAGGAAATACTCTTTACTGCATCCATAAGAGGTGCTTTCCCTTTGACTCAGTGATACAATATAGCTTGAAGGATACTTATAATAATTTATGATGTCTTCTGGGTTGGTGTCCAAACAGATCAGTTGCTTTTAGTGCATGGGACAACAGCTTCCCTCTGGAAGGACTGGCACAATGTAATCACAAGGCATGTAAATATCTGGTCCTTCCAATGAGCAATAACACAAGGTGAGGAAATAAAAACTCAGCTAAACGCTTCAACAATAAGCCAGCTTGATGGAAAGATTTTTTTTCTTTCATAATTTACCAACTGTGAACATATATTTATACAATTAAGAAGTAAAATAGTGGAAGCTGTAAAGGCCACAACAGCAAATGGATTAAGAGTAACACAGTAACTTAATGAAGAAATTCATTTGTGCCAATAATATATGAGATTTGAAGGCAATCTTCAGACCATGAACAGCTAGTTTGCCAAATCTAGAGAATACACTGGAAGAAGGACCATTTTGTGCATGCCTTACTTCCTAAGCTGGCTTTCCTCAGTGCCAACTCTGAGATAAAATAAATTCAGGGGATATTTTCTTAACACCACCCATGCAGCCATTCCTACAATATGCATGGACAACAGAAGGACTGTTTATAAAGCAGAATGAACTTTGTTTGGTTAGTCCATAGCTTTGAATAAAACAAAGAATTATGAAGAGCTGGGAATTTGTGAACTGGCACTGGAACAAAGGAAGTGAAGAAAGCAGAAGGGCAAAACACAGGGTGTCTGGGAAGATTTAAAGGTCTGTCAGTATAACTTTATCTTCATCACAAATCCATTTATATGAGATAAAACTACACATAATTAACTTCAGTTAACTTATATTGTAGAATAGATGAATTTCATTTAAGCTTTAGTGAATGTCTTTCTTTCAAATCCTATTGCTGAAATGCTCAGTAATCTCAGTTTATAACTATGGTTTCCTGTTAATGCAGCAGGTGACAAGGACCTGGACCAAGACCCCGGTCTCACGGCTGTAAATGCCATTCACTCAAATGTGAGTTCCACTCTGTATCTGAGGAAGCAAGGCAATTAAGGAGTGTTCTCTTTTATTCCTCCTTGGTAATCATACCCAGACTACTTGAATTTCCTGATACTAGAGAGAATTGCAGTGTGGAGTATAAGACATTCATCATGTTGCAAATTTACCAGGCCAGCATAAATGTTGCATATAAACTGACAAGAAACCCCTCAAAAACAACTGAACGGAAGACTTGTACCTTTGTTTGGAAACAATGATTTAATCTTTGCTTTTCATCCTTTGCATTCTAGATTTACACTTTCTCTTGACAGAGAGATTTTCAAAGTTTTAACTCTTCAGTCTTTTCATATTCAAAATAATGCATGCTGAAGTAAAAAACTGAACATGGTGATGAGAGACACTCTGAAATGAAAACGCTGATATTAAGATTAGTCCAAGAAATAAGCCATGCATGCAGTTTTGCGAAGAGTGAAAGTTCTGAATTATGTGATATTATCAAAAGTTCTGGAATAACTCAATCCTATCTATAAGCAGTCTTTCAAAATAGTATTCTAATTTCAGCTGAAGGTACAGATTCCTATTCAAAATTAAATTTTTAGACTTCTCACCACCAGCTTCAACATGTAAATGAATTAATGAAACACCTTCTAGTTTTCATACAAATAATTTTAAGTCACCCATGGAATCCCCATGCTTACCTTGAATTTTGCCTGTGGCAATCTCTTCCTTCACCTCTTGCAACTTCTTATGGGTATTAATTGTGCTAAATTGATCACTGCAAATAACCCATGCATTAGTAAAGGACTTTTGGTCTATGAAGCAGACTTATATTTCCCTTGGCAGTATTAGGGAGCACAGAGAGAGCAGCAGAAGTAGTAATCATGTATTTACAGAGCTCTAAGTGCAGAGGGAAGTTTTACAGTAAGTCAGCAGGAGCACTCCATGAGCAGCCCATCTGAGCTGCTGCGGCTGAAGGATGAGACTGTTTAGCTCCAGGGGAGCAGGGCTGGAAGTGATCTATAGTCTTTAGACTGAAGAGGCTTCCTGGTGCTGATGTGTAGAGGTGAGCCTGGCATAATTGCCTACTCTCCTTCTGCAAATAAATGCAGTGGTTAATGATATGGGCATAGGCCTTCTGTATACCTTCATTTTAGTCGTGCTGGGAACCAATGCTACCTGCAAAGAACAACCTTCTGGGCACTTAATAAATGAAAGGAGGGTTTTGTTTGCCAAAGTAGTGTTGATGGTGAATTTTTCTTCCTTCTTCAGAAGGTAAATCTCAACATTTAATTAAGAGGATGCATTGTTGCCCTTTGGGGCTTCCAAATAGGGCTGCTTAATATCTACTGAGGGAGGTTATAAAGAAGCTCTCTAAGACAGGCATTGTGTTAAATGAGAAATAAAAACTGACCCAAAGAACCTCTCTCAAGCAGGCCAGTTTCACTTAACATAGCTTTCTCAATAACATTTAAATAATGAAGAAAATGTAGGACATAGTGCTGGGGAAGGAGGAAAAAGTGGATAAGGTGTTTACCTATACATTCTCTGCAGGTTTTTAATCTATTTTGTCAATTTATATATGCACAACTATTGACCTGTACTAGTAGGCGAAATGTGCTGACACAGCCCTCTAGCCCTGCCAGCCTAAATTTTCACAGACAAATATGTCTTGCTTTGTTTTCACTCTCTTTCTATGGTTCCTCCTGTTGCTACATAATTCTTGTAAACAAAAAATTCTTTATTTTATATATGAGGAAATTCACACAGTATAATGGAGAAAGCAATAGGTAAGGCATAAGGAGAATTCTCTTCCTTTTTAACATTGCCCACTAAGTTATTAAGTATTTGACACCTCACAGGTGCCAGAAATATTTGCATAATATTTGTGTGTCTTTTGAGGAAATATAAGTACATGACATAAGCAAGACATAATTTTAAATCCTGTGCTTTGGGTGTGTGTGTGTATATATATACATATATATACACATACATATATAAAATTGAGTTTAATAAATATGATTTTACAACACAGATGTATGTTTGCTTAGAGATGTGCATACACTGTATCAAGGCTATACAAAAGTTAATTTGGTGCCATCATGTAGGACAATTGTGCATGTGGTTAATTTGTTAAAACCTGCGTGGGGTTTTTTTAACTCTAATTTTTGATGATGAGTCAGGACCTGTCAGTGGCACACACAGTACTGTTTTCTGTGTATATGAGTACTGAAGCCCTGAAAAAAAGAGGATTTAAACAGAAACATTGCCGCAGCAGAGGTAGCAGGAGAAGCTATGAAGTGACACGTTTAAGATTGCAATTTTCTCAGTGGCAGTCAGATTATGGGGTCCTGCAATGGTGTCTATAGAGGGGAATTAACAGCTTCTCTCTTCTCTTAGTGGATGACCATATTACAGCCGATTCCTCAGGCACTGCTAATTATTGTATGGAGAAGAATGAGGTGCAGAGGATGGTGATGTTTGTCATTCTTGATGCACAGCAGACAATGTTTAAATCACAGTTTGATCATGGAATCCCCAAATTTATTTTCTGTGTTTGTATTTCTGTAATGCTGAAAGCTATCAAAATCTCTGTCTGAACTAGATGTCTCTTACTGTTTCTGCCTATATAAACCCCCAAATTAATTTTCGTGCTGCTACAGAACAGTAAGAGACATACAGAAACATCTTGGAGAAAAGTTTTCCTTCCAATTCTTGTGCATACCAAAGAAATGGCCCTAAATAAATTATATGCCAGAAAGGCTTCTTATGTCCACTGCTGAATTTACATGTCCATGGGTATCATAAAGAATTGCAACTTCAGTATGCATGCTTGATTGTGTATATTAGAGTTCATTAACCAGCCCTCAGGCTGATTAATTGTGCCAGATGGTATAATTTCTGTGTGTACTTAACTTGCCACCAGTGTTACTAACTTGGTTCTAATATTTGTCTGTAGTAAGGGTGTGTGAGGGGGAAGCATTTCTAATTCACAAGCACCTTCTCTGAAAAGACCAATTGCAGATTGAAACAATTTAATGAGTTGTGATTCCAAATATATCAACATGAATGTGACCAGTCAACATTCGTCAGGGGAGATACTGAACAAAATTACAACCTTCAAAAAGCTTCTAATCAGCCTTTGAGCATGCTGCTTTGGAGTTGTGGGGAGGCTCATGACAGTGCTGAAGGCAGGCAGGAGCAAAAAAAAAACGTTTCAAAGTTTACCTTAATTATGAATTTCTAAAATAGGTAATTGTATTTTACTTGATGTTGACAGACAGATATACTCCATCCAATGTTTGCACTCTCCTCTAAGGAGCATTGCTCCTTAGCACTTGGGAAATTTGTCCCTTCTTGCTCACCTCCTCTCTCCAGGCTGATATATGGGTAAATTTTCACAGTATGAACATGAGATTGCTTTCCTTAAGGACTCAGTACAACATTGTGTGTTATCTTTTGATTCTTGAATGAGAAGTGTTTTATTTATGTAGGTAATTTTTCATAACAGATAAACAAGTCAAATCAATCCAAATGAAATTTCTAAGGCAGTGAGTGGAAACACTTCATTCAGCCTGAATTTCACTAGAGAAGTGTGTTGCAAAACCTGGTAGGGCACTTTTGTTGAAATTGTCCCTCCAGTGGTCTTCACACAGTCCAGAGGCTATGATTTCAGAGGGAAAGAATGATTACTCAAAGGGTTCCTTCTGTAAATATGTTTTGTTCAGGAAAAAAATAATCTGAGCCAGGGAAAAACCCTTCAATAGAGAGAAGATAATAACAGCAGGACATTCCTCTATTTCTTCAATCCTCCTTCATGTCTATTTGGCTTATAGAACTTTATACCTTTTTTATGAAATGGCTGTATTTTTATTGCGTAGAATATACTTAACTGTGTGAAATTTGCAGAAATCCAAAGTTTTATGCTGTTAGCTTCCTCCGTAGCCTGTTTAACTACGTGTCACAGAGTTAAAATATTAGTATGCAAGACTTTGAAGCTGAAGAAATAGAGAATTTTGGAAGCAAAGTTTACATACCTCTGAAGACACTGGAGACACTTAGGATATGTATTGAATAATCATGTTGATAAGCACAAGAAAATGGAAGGTAAAGATCCTGAGCTGTAGTGGGATTGATTTCTAACAGGCATAAGTAATCTCTGATTGTGATAACAAATAAATTACTATACTACCACACTTTTTCACAAAGAAAAAAAAGAAAAAAAGTTGCAAGAAAAAAAGTCTGAAATAAAAGCTAAACTTTTATTTTGCTTTCTGATGCCTAATGTAACCACTTATACTGTCAATAACTGCCAGATAAATAGATTTACAATAGGCATATTAAAAAGAAAATCATCCTGCAAGCTACTTTAATTTGTCCCAGCACAGCATTATCGTTTAATTTTAGCGGTAATTAAACACCTTCTCTAGTGCATCTGAACAGAAACAGCACATTCTTAACAGCTTCTTGAAACATGTTGTACTTTTTTCCTTTGGTAGCAGGCAAGGCTGGATCATTTAATTTATTTAAAAAATGTGGTTTGAACTTGTGTGCTTGGGAGACTTATGTGCCTGTTGCTAGGTTTGCCTTTCAGTGCTATGGCAACCGCCGGGAAGTGTGGCGCATCGGGAGCTGGTGGCTGCGCTGTGCATCCCGGAGGACTCCATGTCCTTGGGGTTAGCAGGCAGACCTACACCCAAGGGCTTGAGGGGAGATGAATGTTTTTAAGATCCTGCAGCTTCAGACCCACCTGCCAGTCTTGTTTTCACTTTTCCTGGGGGCTGAAAGTGGCAGCAGAACCTAAGCCGCAGCTCCTCGGTGGAACAAAACACACTGTCAGGAAGAAAGAGATAGGCAGGATTTTTTAAGCTCATCAGGAACACACATAACCTCACCTGTCAGCACTTTGAATTGTCCAAAACTACGTGCAAATGCAGTTCATGATATTTGCACAAGATGCCTTGATAACTTCCAGTATTTATTCCAAATGTTAATTACTGGCTTTCTGGCTGATTGAGTTGTTTACTTTTCTGAGTGCAGTCATTTTCTATGAAAAGCTGTGTTTTTGCAAACTGTTGCTTGAAAAATAGGTCTCTGAGCTTGATTGCACCCCTGAGTTAAAAAGGGACACTGAGCTTGAGCACAGAGCTCTGGGATACACTCACTGCCCAGGCAGGCCATCATCCTGCCTCTTTTCAAGCTTCAGTGTTTGCCTTGGGTATACTTTGATCTGGGTACCTTGGTCCCTTTGCTTTGGGCTCGACATTGCATGACCTCATCCTGTTGGTAAATGTTTACATGCATACCATTCCCAAAGGAAGTGTGGTTTTACCCCTGCTGCAGAAGCACATCTGCTCTGGTGCCTGTACCTACCTTTGCCTGGCAGCTGAACCCCTGCAGGGCTTTCCTCTGCCCCTCTCTGATGGTGCCCAGCAAGGTGCAGTCACCCCAAGGTCTAGTCTGCCTGAAGTGGAACACACAGCCAGTGACTGCTCCAGGGAAAGGATTGCAAGATGTGGGGCAAGGGATGTTAAACAGCCCTTACAGCCCCTCTGTCTTAATTTAGTTTTTAATTTAGAGGCAGTAATTCTTGGGTGAGTATGGATGATTGTATTGCTACACGATGAGTGCTTGTTGCTCCTCATTTTTTACTTTTGTATGTGATTTTGGAAGGTGAGAACCAGAAAGGGATATTTTGATATTTTTGGCTTGTTTGTATTCAAAATATGTATAACTGGGTTTTTCAAAGTCCAAGATAATGCAAGCATTGTTTTCTGTGATTATTTTTTCACTTGGAAGTAAACATGGATTTTTTTACTTATTTAAGGTATGTGTCTGTTGTGAGTTGATATTGGCCAAACACCAGGTATCCATGAAAGTTGCTCGCTCACCTTTCTTGCTCTCAGCTGGGCATAGGAGAGGGTAAAAGAATTAATGAAGGGTTCATGAGCTGAGATGAAGACCAGGAAAAAACACTCTAAGGTGCTCAAATTTAAAGGTAAATTTATTATTAACAGAGCTAGAGGAGTACAATGAGAAGTAAAATAAGCCTTTAAAACACCTTTTCTCCCTCCAACCCCTCCCTCCTTCCGGATCACAGTGCAGGGAGACAGGGTGTATGGTTTTTGTTTTGGTCAGTTTGTCACCTGAGACCTTTTTCTGTTCATTCAGGTAGAGGAAGCTTTCCTCTGCTATGCCATGGGGTCCCTCCCACAGGAGACAGTTCTCTGTGAACTCCTCCAGTGTGGCTCTAATTTCACAAGCAGCAGTCCTGCCAAAACTGCTGCAATTCTAGTCCCTCCCATGGGCAAAGAGTCTTCCCAAAACTGATACGGCATGGGCCAGTCATCCACAGGGTGCAGTCCTCTAAGATAGGCTGCTCTAGTTTGGCAACATGGGCCCTCTCTCTCTGTTTGGGTCTCCCACTGGATCACAGATTTTTCTGGCATCCATCCGTTCCCAGCATGAGTACTTTTCCCATGGGCTGCGAGTGGATCTCTGCATCCCCTGTGGACCTCATGGGCCGCAGGGGGACAATTTGTTTCACCATAGTCTCCACCACAGATTGCAGAGGAATCTTGGCTCTGGCGCTTGGAGCACCTCCTCCCCCTCTTTCTTTTCCACGGACCTTGGTGCTATCATGTTGTTTTTCCTCACATGTCCTCACTTCCTTCTCTTCTCTAACTAGAAGAAAAACTGCTGCCATAGGTACCATTGCCAACAAGTTCCACTGATTCAATGATTCCTACAAGATCCTGCAGTGATGAGAGGTCGATCTCGTCTAGGTTCCACACTGGAGGGTTGCTTGCCATGTTTTCACCAGGGGCCATGCGACCCTGCCTCCATCACATGGGCACTGACAGCTGCCATGGTGCTGGCGCTGGTTAGTGCCTCTCTTCATGTGAGGCACTGGGAAGGGGAAGCTGCCACCCCCACCCCTGCCCTCCTGCCCACAGTGGCTCGCTAGGGGTGGCCAGGCAGGCAGGGCTCGGCCTGGGCTGCACTGGCATGGTGGTGGCCACTGCAGCACCTCCCCACCCCTGGGGGAAAACTGCGCATGCGCTGGTTTGATTTTCTACTTTTATATGTCATCACAGAGGTGTTACTAACCTCTCCAACTGGGCCAGCAGCATGTCCATCTTCAGAGCCACCACAGATTGGCTCTGTTGGACATGATTACAGCTTCTAGCAGCTTCTCACAGGAGCCACTTCTGTGGCACTCCCCTGCTTCCAAAAAAGCAGGCCATGCCAAATCAGTGCAGTCTCCCTGTGTGGAAGAGGTTTCAAATGGCTGCTGCAGTAATCTGATTTGAAACTTTCTAATTACTCAGTATTACTTTTGTTCGTAAGCTGAAAAATCATACTTCATTTCACTACCTATGTGTAAGCTACTAGGTTTATATTTTCTAATACCTTTCTAGATATTAGTTCATAGTTGAACTTCAGGTTCTGAAAAACTTGCCAAATATGAGGGGCTTGGGATTTTATTTTTTGGGTTTTTTGTGTCTTAGAGTTGTGGTGTGTGTACCCCCCATTCAACAGGCTTGGATTTTATTAACTGGGCTTATCTGTGTGTAGTCCTGACACTTGCAAACCCTCCATACGTCCAGCAGCTAATTTCCAAGGCATGAGAACAAGTATTCCATCACTCAGTTTTAAAAATTATTGTATAGCGTTACTTTTAGAATTGAATATTCATCTTGGCTTAGATTTTGGGCAAATCAGCTGCCCATGTCATGGCCTTGATTTTGATTTTCTTCTAATTTGTCCATCTCTCTTTTCAGGATTATTTGATCATTGTGAGTCATGACAGAGGCAGCAGGTATAACCTAGAAGGAAACTTTTCCTCACTTTGAGGCCCCTGGTTACTGCAAGGATCAGCACTGGCTGCTCAGCACTTTGACTCCTGCTTATTGAGCACTTATTGACTCAGCAAATTAGCACACTTGAATAAATTCTGAGTTACTGATAGCAGAACAATGTCCTTACACTGTTCCATTTCAGTCACTTGCCGGAGGTTTTAATGTTTTCAATACACAGTCCAAACCCCAGGAAGCTGATGGCAGCCCTTGGTCTGTGCCAGGAGGAGGGTAATAGCAGCAGTACCAGCAGTGGTAGCAGCTTGTCCTGTGCTGAGAGGAGCACTAGGGTTGCAATGAACCTGTGAATGCCTGACAGGGCTCCTGGGTGACTGAGGCCCTCAGACTGTGTGTGGGGAGGGACCAGATGGCAGCAAGTACAGACAGCTGCTGGAAGGAACCAAGACACTGGACAACAGCAGCCTTGCCAGCCAGACCACCCATCACCAGCCATAATGCCCTGCAGGGGTCTTGAGGACTGGTAACAGGCAGCCATGTCCTCTGTGTCTCCCTGTAGTATTAGTGCATGCTAGGATTGAGGAAGATATCCAGGCAGAGTTCCCAGGGGAGCATGCTGCTCTCTAGATTTCTGGATGCATGACATACTGGGAGTATTTGCTGCTGTCTGAGATCAACAGCAACAATGTCTGTGGGAGGTGTACACAGGTGGAAGAGCTGCTCTACTTGTTGAGCAAGCTTTGGGATGCAGTGGACAGGTTGAGGAGCTGTCAGATTCAAGCCCTTCTCAGGATCTGTGAGTCTGAGAAGGACTTGAATGATGGAACTCTGCTGTCCTATCTGGAACAAAAATCCTAACTAGGTACAACACCTTCCAAGGGGTATCCTGCACTCTCGCCCTAGGCAGAAGGTGGTGACTTGAGGGACAGAGGTAAAAGGAAATCAGTCTCTACTGGGGCCAGGGAGAGAACCTCCTCCTTGTCTTCTTGCCTCTCCATGTGCCCTTTTGCAACAGATATCAGGCTCTGCAGTTGGATGGACTGGGACATGATGAGGTTGAAGTTGACCCACACATTCTTGAGGAGTCATCAAAGTCAACTTAACTTATTTCCCCTGTTGAGAAATACATTTAGTGCAAGCAGATCAGTTAGCAAACTGTGGTGTGAGCTGCTGGCACCAGCCAGGTGACAGGACACTCAGAGACACAGCAGGAGCTGATGATCCCCAGACTACAGCACACTTAGATTGTAAGAACATAAAAAACACTGTTTCATTTGTTTTGGGTCCCTCCTCAGGAGCACCTGAAACACTTGAGTTGTTGTTATTTAGTTACTGTACCAAGATTAAGTTGTTTGAAGGATCTGTGACTCTGAGATTCTGCTATTGGAAACCTACAGTCAAACTGGTGAGGAAGCTTGGACTGGCTGTGAGTGTGGGGTCTGTAGCTCTGAAGGGGCTTTAGTTCCATCCCAGATGGTGCAAATGGCTCCTGGATTATTGGGCAAAGTTTTCTTAATACCCCCATCATAATTGCCTCCATGAAGAAACAAATATAAATTTATAATTATGAGAGGAGCAGCAGGTCTGATCTTCTGACCAAAACTGCCTTTAAGGGAAGCTTGCTGCTTCTCTGGGGCTTGTGTTAAAGATATTAACAGGAGACTTCCTAGCCTGATACATGATTTTTCATCTGTGTACCAATGAAGTTGTAATTAGAAGTCCAAGGCTGATCAAAAGAGGCTTCAAGGGCTTGGGGAGATTGGAAAGGGGATTGGAAATGCACGTAACATTTTCCTCAGTCTTCCCAATTGTAGGGAATTGCAGTGGAAGAAACAGCCTACCAATGCCTGGATCCTGAATGATGGTGTGTTAGTGTGGATGTTGTGGTGCGTTTTATTATGTTTAATGTATTTTATTAAGTTCTATGTATGGTTCGTTCCATGTACCCCCATTGTTCATTTGTTAAATGGTTATAGCCCAAGTTTTCCCTCCTTTCCTTGCTGTCAATCCTCCATTCCCCTCCTGCTGTCCACTGTCTGTCACTTGGGGGCTCCCCCCAGGTTTCTGGAACCTTCAGGGGAGAGCGTCGTGTGATAGGACAGGAGCAGAAGTCCCCCCTACCTCACAGGAGTGGGCTCTTGGGGTGTCCCTCACCCCCTGAGCTACTCCCCGAATTCCCCTTATTGGCCCTTGAAATGTATCCTTTCCTTTCCTCACCTGCACATTTAAGGGGTTGCTCCTCTCAGAACTGCGTTCTGCCGAGGTAGTTCTCTCAGGGTGGGGAGCTCCCCGCCAGGGATCTTCAATAAGCTTGAGTTAGAACACCTCAGCAGTTCCCTTCCTTCTTCCTCGTCATCACCATGCCACGCCGCGGTTGCAGAGGGCTCACTGGATCGGCCCTGCTTATCAGTAAGCCGGGCTGTACCGCACTTGTCACAGGTGTCAGGGTTAGCCGAGGCAGGTAGGGAGAGCGATCTCCTGAGGAGACACCGTGACAGATGTGGACTTTCATGCTGTGCCATAATGTAACTGAGTACACTGGAGCGCATCTGAAATGTTTGTATGTGAAGGCAGGCAGTGTATGGGATAAACAAAAGGAGGTGATAGCTTTGTCTCTGTCCCAGAGGTAAGACATCACTGTCCTAAGTGAGACCCAATTGGGAAGAGTCCAGTGATGGAGTGCCGTGGTGTTCATAGGCTCCTTGGAGCATAGGTGGGGCAGGCAAGGAGGAGGAGGAGTGCTGCACATAAGGGACAGGTGGGACTATACAGCACTCACAGTTACAGATGATGTGGTTGAGAACTTCTGGGTAAGGACCAGTGGAAAAACTAATGAAACAAATATTGTCAGGGCTTACCAAAGGTCGCTCTGCCAGCAAGGTAAATACAATGTATTGTTCTAGAAGGAATTAAAGGGAAATCACTACATCGGTCACCCCTGTCCTTATGGGCAATTTCCACTCCACAGATATTAGCTGGGATGATCATACAGTAGGCACTGAAAAGGTTAAGAGAATCCTGAAACACTTTGAAGATTACTTTTTGATACAGATACCAAGGGGCCTGACTAGTAAAAATACCCTCCTGGATCTGTTGGTCTGTGGATGAAATGATGTTTGGTGTCTGTCTTGGCCCCAGTTACCAAAAAGTGGTAAAGTTTAAAGTCTTTGGTGGTATGAAAAAGCTCTGTTAGCAGAGCAAACATCCATGGCTTTTGGGAGAGCATACTGTAAGCCTACAGGATCCGGTTAGGTAAGACTATAAGCTCAAGGATCCAGTTAGTGAGGTCTCATCAGAATCTGATTTTGAAAGAATTGGGGTCCATAAATGCTGGTCAATACTTAAGACCACAGGAACAGGTAACACCAAATACATCAAAGTATATGGACTTTGGAAGTCAGATCGGATTTCACAGGAGGATGACAGAGATACCACCACTGCAGGCAGAAAAATCATATGGCTTAAAACTTCATTGGATTTGAAAATGGGCAGTAAGATGTGGGATCACAAAAGGTCTTTAGTCATGTCAAAAGCAGAAGGAAGATTCAATAAATCATTGGTCTGATGAGGTTGGTTAGCTCACACATAGGAATAGAGATAAAGCAGAGTGTACTAAAAGAGTTGTTGATGTTATTGTGAGGCTGCTCTCATTTATAAACAGTCTTGGGAATCTGGATAGGTCCTGGTTTAAAGCCTTTATCTCTGGAGTCCCCAGGGTCAGCCTGACCCTGTTAGCCACAGATATTCCAGGATTGAGCCGTACCTCTAGGCACCGCTCACCCTAAAGAATTCCGGGCTGGGTCCAAGGCTTCTCTGGCTGGCTTAGCAAGAGAGTGAGATACAGCTGTATAGCAAGTGATAGCTCTAGCAGTGATAATCAGCTCGCAGTGATCAGCTTTCGTGTATTCAGCTCTGCTTGCAAGCCGCTTAGGCAGACCGAAGGAGAGAGATGAGAAGACGCCGTATAGGTATTCCACAGGAAGTTTAATGCAGCTCTGTGAAGGGTCCAGGGATGGCTTTCTTCTGCCTTCTGGGCTGTGTTAAGGGGTTTTTATAGGGTATGAGGGTTTTGTAAATTGACCAATAGTAAGGTCAGGGTAACAGTAGCCAATAGTCTTACAGAGAGATAAGAGAGGGTCTGAGAGCTAAAGGGGGTCTTCAACCAGGTCCAGCTACCGTGCCTAAGCATTCCTTTATCAGGCAGCTGACCTCCAAAATGCCCTTACAGGCTTCTCAGCTGCAACACTGGTTAACTGGAAGTTGGAAAATCAGTCCAATTATTGAGAAGGGCAAGAAAAAAGACCCAGGTAGTTGTAGGACTGTCAGTCTCATTTGGTGTCTGGTAAAACTATGGAGAAAATTGTTCTGAGAGCTGAAAACACTTGGAAGACATTGCAGTCATCGGTCAAAGCTGACATGGCTTAATGAAAGCAAAGTCAGGTTACTAATTTAGTATCCTTATGTGAATGTTACCTACCTAGTGGATAAAAGGAAGGTAGTGAATATGTTGGTGTTTGGGTTGGTTGGCATTATTTTTATTTTAAGAAATCTCAAGGTACTGTCTTGGTATCCTTCTGGGCAAGCATAAAGCTAGGCATGCATGCAATAGGATGGATGAACAATTGGCTAAAAGATTGGGCCCAAAACAAAGTAGTAAAGGAGTAACATCTGGCCAGTCACTAGTGGTGTTCCCCACAGCTCAGTTTTAGGAATGGTTATCTTCAGTGCTTTTATCAGTGACCGGGATATAGGAGTCAAGGGCACACTAATTAAATCTGCCAGTGATGCTAAATTGAGCTGTTGATTCCCTCATGGATAGAGAGGCCTTACAGAGACATCTTGGTAGACTGGAGCACTGGGCCATTCCAACCATATGAAATGTAGCAAGCATCAATGCCAGGTTCTGCATCGGGGGTGGGATCATCCTGGATGTGTACACAGACAAGAGGCTGGAATGCTGCCCTGCAGGAAGGAATCTGGGGGTTTTGGTTGATGGTAAGGTCAATATGAGTCAACAGTGTGCCCTGGAGGCTGAAAGGGCCAACCCTACCTTGGGGTAGGAGCAGAGGGGGAAATGCCCATATCTCCCCTCTGATATCTGGTGGTGGAATGCCAGGGAATGGGTTAGAGCTGCACTGGGGGAATCAGATGGGATATTAGGACCAGTGAGAGAATTCTAAGCACTGGAACAAACTCCATAGGGAAATTATCAAGGCTCTAAGCCTGTCGATATTCAGGAAGTGTTTGGACAATGCTCTTAAATATAAGGTTTAACTTTTAAATTACTCTGTGTGTAGTCAGACGTTGAACTCAATGATCCCTGTGGGTCCCTTCCAAGCTGGGATCTTCTGTACTCTTGTTTTCCTCTTCCAGCTAAAAGGAGATGATGCACATTATGATATTTATATAGTAGTGTAAATTACATGTTTGTTTTTTCCACATGCTTATATTTGTGAAGCAAAGAAGCTGTATTTCACGTTGTTGTTTGTAATGTCATGGAAATAAGAAAGATCTGGAGAGAGAATATCCTGTTTCTAAGTTGCCTCACAATAGTTTTCAACACATTAATTCTTTCCTTACCTTCTGCCACTGCTTAAAAGAATAAAATCTGTTAACAGGCATATGTGATCAACAGCTCCTCCTACTTCAAATCTGTCTTTAAGTTTCAGTTTTTAGGAGTCCATCTACATTAACCTTCTGCTAGAGTTTATATCAAACCAAAAATGCGGTAACCATGGTGCTTCGCAAATGTGTGTGTTTGTGGAATTGTGAACTTCTGCATTTGCTAGTCTGTTGATAGGGTATGGCTGAAATCTACTGGCAAAAGTACAAACATAGGCTTTCTGAAAATTGAATGAACAGTTACTTTGAGACACAAAAAATTGAACTTTCATCTATTTAGGAAATAATTTAGGTGATACTTTAGAATAAAGCAACATCTTCAAATTCTGAGGATTCAATAATTTCATAATATAAGTCAAATAAAAAGATGGTGCTGAAGGAACTAGTGGCTTAACGGAAGAAACAATGTGGTCTAATTCCATTCTTTGATTTTTTTAAATTTATCCATCTTTTGGATAGGGTTTTAGGGAAGGTTTGGTTTACTTCACTACAGGAAGGTTAACATCGCTTTTTCTAATGCTGACTTTTAGAATTCTGCTCAGATGTGGGTGCTTGAGGTTTTTGTGTCAATGACTATAGATTGATTCATTCATTCTGGTCCATTTTCAAGGCCGCGCCTCTCTCACAAATGTCAAATATATTTGTGTCTTGAGGGATCTCCATTGCTGGGAGAGTTTTTCTTTTTTTTTTTCCCTTTTTTTTTCTTTTTTTTTTTTTTAAAAAAAATTTAAGCAGAATATATGAAAGGAAAAAGGATGTTGAAGGCTAACAAAGAAAATAAAAGATTTAAAAAGAAGCAACATACCCACAGGCTATCTCTGATAGGAATTCAAGCGGCTGTGCTTTTTTCCAAGTGAGTGACCAAATGAAGCATTTCTATTTGATATTCTCTTCAGCTTTTCACCTCTGCCAGACAAAGACTTTTGGTCTCCATCCTCTGAATAAAATCTATTTCTAGGTCAGGCACACCTCACACTGGAAAGGGAGAAATGTGGCAAAGATGAAGGAAGATTCAAAGCTCTTCTACTTTTAACTCCCAGACATGATATGGTTAATCTGTTTACTAGGACAGGCCTGAAAACTAATGATAACTATTTATTTTCAAAAGTAAATGCTACTCCTCATCTTGAAGTCATTTCAGAAGTGATTGAATATTCATGAGTTTTTCTTCAGAGTGGGATAAAGGTTTCTCCAACCTGGTTGTGTTCTTACCGATATTCACGAGAACAAGGAAGGTATCTTGCAGAGTTACAAACAGCCAAATTTATTTTCTGCAAAAGGAAATAGCATGCTGTGTGAGCTGACAAAAGAGTAAACCTTGAACAGTTAGAAGGCAGCCCAATGTGCATGATTCTGGAGTTCAGCTCTGAGAGGTGCGTGAGACTCATTGTAACTCACTGGCATCTATGTCCTTTAAAAAATGATGTAACTAAATATCACTACAATATAAAAATTATTGGGGTTTTTTGGGTGGGTTTTTTTGTTTTTTTACTAGATTCCCAAGGAAAGAAAAATGAGAATTCTACATAAAATCACAGGGTGGTTTAGGTTGGAAGGGATCTTGAATATCATTTAATTCCTTGAATATCACTTAAACCACCTGCCAGGGGCAGGGACACAATTCACTAGACCAGGTTCTTCAGAGTTCCATCTAACCCAGCCTTAAATTCCTCCAAGGATGGGGCATCCACAGCTTGTCTGCGCAACCCACGCCAATGCTTCAGATGAATGCATTCATGCAAATTAATTAATATTCTCTTATTCCAGATAGGTGTCCATATAAAAGGCAAACTGCAAAGAGGGCTGTGAACCTCTGCCCTTCTTTTTCCTTCCTACTCTATTTTCATGCTGCATGTTCTGTCTTCAGCTCCACCACAGCTTGGTGCTGCCAGGTGCCATCCAGCATAATTTGATTCACTTCTGATTCACTTTTCCCCTTTTAAGAGATCAGGGTAGCAATTGCTCTAATATCTGTTGTAATCACAGATTTTAGTCAATCTGTGAGAACAATACCCACAACACAGAAGATTGTTCTTTTTATTGAAGAAATCACACTGGTAATACCTGTTAAAAAAGTTATGTATATTTCTGGCTCAGCAAAGCACTGAGTCCTGATTCTTGTGCCAAAGACTGAGTGTAACTCTTTGGAGAAATTAAAAGGTTATCTTAATTTGATTTTTTGATTCATGGGCATAGTGGAGTTAAACTGTTCCAGTAATTTTTAGTTTTGTTTTAGAGTCTCTTTAACACATAACTAATACTTTAGGACTCAAGTTTGTGGTTTTGTCTTTCAGGCTTAGGAACAACAATAAATTGGTTCTGATAATTCACCAAATGATGAAGCATTACTTGAGAGGATTCTTTTTTTTCCCAATCGGAATCAAGCAAGGCTTTTTCTTACAAACATTTTATATAGATGTAGTTATACTTCAGTTAGTAGAGAGACATTGATTATAGGATTCTGAATTGTTTGAATTTTGTCCAATCAAACTGTATAAAAGACAACTGTTGGAAATGGAGTTTGCTTGGAAAACATGGAGGTTGATTTCATTTTGAAAAGGGAATAATATATTTTGTGAATCTTCTAAAGAATAAAAATATAAAAATTATGTCTTGTTAGGGTAAGATGCTTTAAATGCATGGGGTTTGTGGTGTACGTTTTTCAAAAGTGAGGACTAGGCATAGTTTAGGACTATTTAAAATAAATGTTTCAGAGCCATATCAGGGACTCACTCAAACCTGTGCTGGCATGAATAAGAGTCCTGCTTCCAAAGCCCTCTTCCCAACTGTGCTGAATACTAGAGGCAGTTACAGCTGAATACTAATGGAAGTTGGAGGTAATGTGCTGCCCTGGTTTTTGCATTTCAAGGTAGGCACAGGGGATTTAATTGCTGCTCTTGTAACTAGTCAGAATGACAAAGGGAATGCAGCAGCTGAGACTGAAAAATCTGTGACTCTGTAGCTTAAAGCAGAGATGTCTGTGGTAGGCTATGAGTGAAATTTATAAAATGGATGAAGGCAAGAAATAAACTATTATTCACTAAATCTTTGCACAGAAGAGCTAGGAAATGAATTTAAATAAATTTAAGACAGATAAGTATGCTTTAATACAGTGTATAGTAGACTTCTGTATGTTGTGGAGGAAGATACAATGCAAACAGATGCAAAAAAAAAAAAAAATAAACAAACTGCGAGGAATGACTGGTCCGTAAACAGGGCATAAGCAGGGGTATTTTTTAGCATTCATAATCCAGTTCTGGTAAATGTCAGGGGTGCTCAAATGATGGACTCTATATAGTGTTGAGTATCATGTAATGAGTCCTCCTGCCACTGGGCAAGGTTCTCCAAGGCTCTGGCCCAGTAAGGTGGGTTTTGTGTCCTTAACACAAAACAGTGTTAAGTGGAAAACAAACAAACAGTGGAAAATTTCATGTAGGGATCACTGGGCTTTTTACTCCCGGAGAGGAAGGGGTGAAGTCCAAGATGCATTTTGAACTTAATGGGTAGTTTCAGCTTGGGCCCCAGATTGCTTACCTTAGCTGTCATTACTCTTTTGAGCTGCTGGCTTGTGGTTTGAAATCCCAGGTCTAAAAATGGCATCCACTTTAATGTGCAGTACTGGCATCATGGTGGCTTGCAGCTGTGGGCAGAGGCTACCTGTCAGCCCTGTACCTGCTGCTGTCCTGATGTAATCGGTCAGGCTGCATGACTGCCTTGTCTCCTGCCCTTTTACTGGGCAGCAAAGGAAACTTCTGCCTTCTTTTAGCTGAGTGGTGCTGCTTGCTGTGCTCCTTCAGCCAGAGAGAGAATGAGGAGGACAGAGGTCCAGGACTTGGCTGGAAGGCAAGGCTGCCTTTGCTACCACCCAGATGGGATTTTCTTTTTTTCTTGACTGTGTGAGTACATAGTTCAGAATTGCTCTCTTGTTGCTTTTAGTCAAATCACAGAGAATAAACTATGATGGCAGAGGAGCTCTTGGGCAAACCTGCCTCACCTGATGATGATGATAAACACCAGTGACTGGAAGTCTGTTGAGACCACTGTCTGCTTGTGTGAGTGCTTTACTGATGTGCTAAACTTGATTGCAGTTATTGGTTTGAGTGGGAAGGTTATTGCTGCCAAGAATAGTTCTCTCTCAATAGACCTGACCTTGGCATAGGCCCTAATTTGGAGACAACATGGGCAAAATAATTTGACAGCATGATCAAAATTATAATGTTTATCTAACTATTTGAAAACTTTTAAGTCTCAGACTGAAAGGTACGCATAATTCATGGTTTAAGCAGTTATAATTTTTTCTTTCTTTCTTATTTTTTTTGGAGGATTGGATGCCCAGTGTAAAGTAACTTATGCACAATTTAGCTGCTTGCAGTGTTTATCCCACTACCAAAAGATAGGGCCTGAATAAGGAAATCTGAGCTGCTTTTTGTCTAGATGATCATTAAAAATCCTTCAACCTATTGAATGAACTTATTATTTAATTAATTTTAAAATACTGATGTATTGGTGAAGAAGTGTTTGAAATGTTGAGTAGACTGTTTTTATTGTCAGCTGTTGACCTGAATAACACCTTCAAATATGATGTGAAAATAGTTACCATGTAGAGTATACCATGGAGATTACTTGAACAGAAGAACATTATTTGTTGAGGAACCAAAATATCAGGAGATATTAACATTAAAAAAAAAAAAAGAAATTCTGTTAAAATTGGTTAGAAGCAGAAAAGCTTGCCATGGGATCATATAACTAAGGTGTGGAAATCAGAGTTGCTAGATGTCAAGTTAGGTCTTCATAAAGTAAAATCAGGAAATTACATTAATGTGGCTGGACCTATGAATTATGGTATTTTGCTACAGTAGTAAATTACAAAAATATTATACTCTAATTTCCATTTCTGAAAGCGCTTTTTACTGGTGCTGCTTGTCCTTTGGGTGAGGCTTGGCTTCTGGTTGTACTCTGTGTGTGCCTTGTGAGGTGACAAATGACAGCTGACCAAGGAAAACTGTTCTGTCCCCAGGCAACATTGCTATACCCACAAGTACATTTTATAGACAAAAACAATTGGTTTATTGGCCTGAAGACATCTTTGTTGGTTTGGACATGTTTTTTTGTAATTGAGATGTAACCTTCCACTTCAGAATGGTCTTGAGAACTGTATGCCATTTCTGACACTTCATTTAAAAAATAAGGTAAAGTTAAGATAAACAGGGCTGCAGACAGTGGCTGGAACATAACACTGTGGATTTTGCATTAGAGGAATAATCATTATAGCTGTTTTTTCTTTCAGGTTTGGTTTCACATTTAAGTACTCAGCTGTCAGATATTGATATGCACAATCCCGATTAACTGTGTGACAGGGACTCCTGCTCTTTCCCAGCTCAATATCCAGCTGAAATGATTTTGAAAACTCTTGGAAGTTTTTAAAGTAAAATGAAACTCTAGTCTTATTTTTCAAGTACCCTGTTTAGAAATTGCTATAGGGCTGATGGAAACTAGAAATATTGCAAACTGAAGTGTTTTTTATATATTTTTTAAAATTTGCAGAGGAGACTGCTGTTCACTTTTTTCTGAGGACTGGCTCAACAAAGCAACCCAAATTTTTAGAGACATTTGTAGTTATAATTGACAAGCCCAGTTTTGAGGTGGATGCTGTCTAGAAGTCCTATATAGAACAGTTTTGACATTGTTGTACCCATGTTTGGAAACCGAAGTAGCCATTATTCACCTGGGAAAAAGTCCTGGCAGTTTTTGATGTACTCATACACGAAACAAAGGTCTTCTGCTGTGGCCTCTGATTCTCTAGTGAAAAAAACCACAAAAGTATAAAACATTTTTTGTAATGTTTCTGCTTGTAGCTTCATCACTTCAGATGTTATGATAATAGAGATGCAGAGAAAGGGAAGCAAGTTCAGTCAGTTGTCACGCATTTTATAAACCCAAGATTTTCTGCTCATCTCCAGCTGGCCAGCCATTGGCTTTTGCATATTCTGAACCAACTGTATTCACATTAACCACATGTTTTTGTTTTTGTTTTTTAACAGTTTGACAATTGGAGCTTTTAGGTTGGACTCGATGATCTCAGAGGTCTTTTCCAAACTAAGTGATTTTGTGATTTTCTGATAACTGTGACATTCACTTGGCCTGGAAGTTCAGTCTGACAAATGTTCTGCTCCTCATTTTCCTTCAGCTTCTATCTCTTCAAAAGTGTTGATATGGAGCCACAGCATTTGGGATTAATGATAGATGAAATGTTTAAGTGTCTCTGAAAATGAAATTCACAGAAAACATCTGAAGAGCTGGGATTTTTGGAAGAATGACCATTAGTCATGACGTTCTCATTCTCAAAGGTGGATATTTAGGAATCCCATTTGCAAAAAAAGGCTGTTATCACAGCTTGAAATATTTGAACTACAAAGGATAGATTGCTGGTCTGAGCAAAGTTTTAAGAGGGTAATAAGCCTATCCCTATGGTGGCAGCACATAAGCCATCCAAGATTAGTTATGAAACAATTTACCAGCCTACAATCAATATGTATTTTCAAAAATCCTGCTTGATGCGAGAGCAGCTAGATGCAGTACAGTGAGAGAAGTTGAAGTATCTTTGAGATTTACCCACTTTGACCCTAAATGTAGGCCATATATGCTAGATTCCTAAAAATAACTTTAATATCTGCATTAGACTAGTTGTCAGACTGTGTTCAGCCTCACAGCCTACTATGTTTCAACATGACTTGAATAAGCTTTTAGATCATGGCTTTAATCCTAGAGATTTTGAAGTAGCACCAGTGTGTCTTTTAAAATACATGGGTATGAAGCAGCTGTTGAAAATAGAATACCATGGATGAATAGACTTCTCTGTTACATATATAGGACTTGCTACCATTTTTCCTTGAAAATGCATTTCTGCAATGAGCTGGTACAAGAAACATGGATTGATTACAAGGCATGGCTTAAATCAACTGTGCAGTAAAGAACATGACTATCAGCTAATCTACAGGCCCAACTGCCTATAGATCAGCTTCCAATAATCTTCAATATACCCTTATCATGTCTCTTCAGAGTATAGCTTTTGCACGTGAGCAAGTGGAGTGCAAGGTTGATACTGTTCTGGGAAAAAGAGTTCAGCTGATACCTCCATACTTTGTGTCTCTCAGGCTGAGCCTGTAGGCATGCAGGCCTAGGTCCACAGTCCCAATGAGACACACAAGAAATCATGGTATTAATAAATTCAGAGTAAAATTTGTCAGAAAATAATAGGAACATGAATGTACAAGCAGGTTTGGACCTGCTTGCTTTCCATTTTTCTTCACTCTCCATCTTTTGTTATGAGCAGACCCCACACACTGAATTAAAAGCTTGCATTTATTATTAGAGTCTTTAGGTTTATGTGTATTAATAAAAAGGAGCTCTTGACTTAAAAGCTCAGTAGAGAATAAAGTATTGTTGTTACTCTTGGAGTGAGTCAGAAGAGTGGCAAGTGCCTGCTGCTTTTGGGGAAAAAAAGGAGTTTCCAGAGAGGCATCATTATTTTGGAGGTCCCACCCACAGCAGATCATCAAGAGCTATCAGCAGTTTCTGGCTTTCTCTAGGTATTGGTGGTTGCCCACACAAGAAAATGGCATTATCATGCCTGGAAGGAGAATTCCATAATCATAGAATCACAGAATGAACTATGTTGGAAAAGACCTTTGAAACATCAAGTCCAACCTATGACCTGACACGTCCTCATCAACTAAAGCATAGCACTGAGTGCCACATCCAGTTATTTTATAATTACATCCAGGGATGGTGACTCCACCACCTCCCTGGGCAGACAATTCCAGCACCCAATCACTCTTTCAGTGAAGAATTTTTTCCTGATGCCTAACCTAAACTTCCCCTGGCACAACTTAAGATTGCATCTTCTTCTGTCAGTGGTTGCCTGGGAGAAGAGACTCACCCCCGCCTGACTACAACCACCTTTCAGGGAGTTGTAGAGAGTGATAAGGTCACCTCTGAGTCTCCTTTTCTCCAGGCTAAATGCCCCCAGCTCCCTCAGTTGTTCCTCATAAGGCTTGTGTTCCAAGCCCCTCACCAGACTTGTTGCCCACCTCTGGACACATTCAAGCACCTTAACACCCTTCCTAAATTGAGGGCCCAGAACTGGACACAGCACTCAAGGTGTGATCATTCATTCCCATTCCATATTCATCATGGGTATTGCAATCCCTGAGCTAGCATGGGTCCAGTTCATTCAAAAGGGTTTGGGGCCTGACTGGATAGCTGATTGAGCCCTTTGAACTACTGTACTTGGCTAGAGCTCCTGCTGGCTCACTCTTATGCAGGGCTAGGCACATCTTGCTGAGTGACCCTTGCACCTTTGGTCTGACCTTTTCCTTCAGCAAGTACGCTGTGAGTTGGGGGATGGCTTGGGCACAAGCTAGGAGATCTGCAGAACACTGCACTGACAGTCTTTAAATAAGTGTGTGCTTCCTCCCTACCCCTTCTCCCTTTCATATCCATGCATGTGAGGGTGTCCTCATAACTCTTTCTGCTGCTAGGGAGGATGAGCAAGTCACAATTCATGCTATAGTTGTTTCAAAGACATATGCATGTACTGGTTGCTCAACTGAGTCAGCCAGACTTGAAAACAGAGCTCAGAGCTCTAGTCATTCCCTCATCAGAAGCAATGACTTGGGCTTTGTGTCCTCTGCACAGCAGCAAATTTTCTCAGAACATGTAGGATTTGCTTCTTGTCTCTTCTCTGACAAATGATGCTGAAATTTCCTAATGAGAACGAAATTGTTGGAGAGATCAGGTTAGTGAGAGGCAAGGAGGAGAATTAGATCAATAGTTCAATCTTCTAAGTAATCTTTCCTTAGGACCCAGTCTTTAAATAACCTTTCATATCTTTCCTTCATCTTAGAGAAATGTGTTCCACTTCTCAGTCTTGCAGCAAGTGGCAAAGGAACACTTTGCTTTCATGCTGTGTATTGAAGGATTGCTTCAGTAGCACGAGCCCCACAGTGCCCAAAGGGAGCCCTTGGTTCTGTTTCTAAACTTCAGAAATTATGAAGAGTGTCGGAGAGAGGAGGGGGAGTCTTCACAGGAAGACCTGTGAAGCTAGTTAGGAGCCTTGGACTTGAAATCAATTGCTTGAATGCTGAAATCTACAAAATCCACACTTATTTTTGACATAAATCTCGTATCCAGTCCACTTTTTGAAAAATTTGATTCTGCTTCTAATTCAAGATACAGTATTTTAGAAATAAGGTAGGTAGGTATCAAGAGGAATTCCTTGGATAATCGCAAAGTGGAGTAATAAAAAACGAAGGAAATGATAAAATTTAGTTCAGTTGAAATCAATACTTTGTGTGCCGGCAGGTTCAAATGTGCCAGTACTAGAATCATTATAGTTATTTTTTGGTGTTTTTTTTCCTCTTGTATTGCCATGGGTTGACTGTGAAGTTGGCAGTGGAAAGTTTTTAAGTAAATGGGTCTCATTTTCATTTGGTTTTTGATATACTGTCTTCTCACTGAACCATGCTGGAACTTCATGTATTTTAGGAAACATGGTTGATCAGTTCTGTAACTTTTGATCCATCATTGGTATATTTTTAAATACCATTCATGCAGAAAGCAAATCACGCAGGCAAGTTTTTCCTGTTTTGTCAACTCTAGTTTAAAACAGCAACAAAAAATAAGTCATGAAGCTTTGTTGATGCAAAACAGAGATCCTTGTTTCTGCTAGGTTAGACTTGGAACCACTCTGCAGTATTTCGAAATCAGGCACAAGTTCAGTTGGAAGTATGAAGTAAATTAACCATGAAACAAGGAAAGCTATGGATTGGTTAATAATTAAACAGCATAGTTTTGTTAGTTATCATTCAACGACTTACAAGACTGTGGTACGAGAAAGAAACATGAAAAGAGACAATTTTGTGAGAAAATTCCAGATTGGTGCATAACAGCTTGTTACATCATCTTCGTAAAACAAAACCAAAGGGTTTTCTAACTATGCCAATAATTCCTGTTTCTGCTTACAGACAATAAATAGGGACATATTTATTGTTTTTAAACAATAAATGAAACAAGTGTATTCAAATATTATGTATTGCTATGTAACTTTTTCACAAAAGAATAGCTAGACATATGTGGTAAGACTCAATGAGACACAATATCACAGGGAATTTCTTTTCGGCTTCACAATCTTGCTGACCTGAACATTTGATTTTGACCAAGAAGGGTATTAAAAATCGATTTATATTTCATTTGATAATTTGTGTAATGAAGTTGCCTCCTGGGCATCCTCTTCATGACAAAGCACTACTCAGTGCTGCCCAAGCCAGTCATGCAGCAGGTACTAGGAACATGCTGGAACAGTGAGAAGACAGATCAAACAGTTAGCCAAAGCCAGTGAGTAAAAAGAAATTAAGAACAAGCCTTACTGTGAGAGCTCTCTGGCTAGGGATCAGTGCTGCTTTGCACACTGAGCTACTCTGACCAGTTTGAAATTAGTGCTGGACACCCACATCCACTGTGACTACAAAATGACAACTGGTTCTTTTCAAAACATGCTTGCTCTGTGTGAATCAATCATCTTGTGCATGAAGCTCCTGTGATAAGGAGGTCAGAGTTATGCCAGGTGTCTGTCACCTTCCCTTAGTCAGTCCAGGCTGGAGCAGTGTGGGGAAATTAATCTTTCAGACAATTTTGCAGGGATAAGGATTATTTCTTAAGTTCTTGAGTTTTTGATGAGAAGTTTACAAAGCTCTTTGAGTGTTTGTAAACTACTCATGTATTTCCCAGACAATCTTCCCTGACACATAAGCCGTCTGTTTGTTTTCACAGTCATGTGAGTTTCAGAAGAGATAGAATGGATCAAAAAAAAAAAATCTCTTTAATGGATTTATTTGGCCTGAATTAGGAGTAAATCATGATCTATGAAATATTTAAGTCATAAGCTACCAGATAATGGTACTACACTGTGGTAAATAAAATTAAAATAGGTCTGATAGTTTATATGTTGGTAAAAGTAGTGATCTCAATTTGTTTCTTGAAGGTTCTTTGTGAATCTGGATTAGCTGCCCCAAGAAAATTTAGAGGAACTGACAGAGTAGCTGTTGGTCAACTGTATTGAATTTACCAAAATTTTGAATGTAAACCAATAAGGAGCTATAACTACTTGCTGCCCATTTACTAAGGATGCTAGAGCCTGATGCTAAGCATTACCTTAAGGTTGCATAGGGTGGTGGAAGGATTGGATGTCATTTGGGCTTTGACTCCTGCTCTTGACTCAAACTATCAAAATCTTTTTTAATATCAGCAACATACACTGTACATTCCCCATGTATTCTTACTGTAAATACTTTTTTTAAATTCTTGTCTGAATTAGGCTGAGTTCTCTTGTAGTCATTGTTTACTTCAGTGGGAATGAACTCATCTTGTGTTTTAAATGGACATGGAACATACTCACATGGGTTCTGGGGTTAAAGGAGAGGTACTACACAGTTATTTCTTATTTTCTTGTTTTTTTGGAATTACTTTTAGCTCACTGGTTATTTTAAGTAGTTAGGAAGCTCATGCTTTAACCAAAATAAATTCAGTAACAGATAGACTGGTTAGAGAAAAAAGAGTGTGTTTTATAAATAATATGAAGTCAAGCCCACAACTTCTAAAATGTTCCTACAATTTTTCTTCTGGGAACAAAATAATACACTTGCTGGGAGAAGTTCCTGTGGAAATAGGAAAGTTAATTCTAGATCATCAATGTAATTACTTCAATAGAAATAGCCTTCCTTAGGTTTAATTTTGTGTACTTTACAGATTAGAGAATTCTGATTTTCCACTTGGCAGCTCTATCTTACTTAATATCCAAATCAATCTCAAAGGCTAAATCAAGCCTTTACTGATACCTCTTCTATTCCATTGTTACCTTTGTGGCTATTAGTCATGTACCACTTGGTACAAGTCAGAAATTTAGTAACCAAAGTTACAGGTGCATTTAAGATTTAGAATATAAAAGGCAACATATATGACAGTTTCACATGATTGTGATTTTCTCCTCCATACCCACTAGTCAAGTGTAATTAAACCACTAATTACATAGGAGGACAGGGGACACTAATTAGAGGAGCAGCTTTGTTCAGACTGAGATGATGTTAGAAGATGGGGGATTTTTGTGAGGCAGAATGTATGGGTAAAGGAGACATCTTTAACTGGAACTGCTGTGATATTGCTGAAATAAGCAAACAAACTTTTAAATAATTTTAACTGTGACTGAAGGTTGAACATACAGGTTTCTTGTCTGCATGCTGAAGAAAGTAACTACAGTATTAATACTGCTGTGTAAAAGAGTTTTGCCAGCAAATAAGGAGCTGTAGGTCAAAAATAGCAAGTAATGACTTCTGTACAACTCTATAACAGACCCTAGTGACTAGTACTGTTATTTTAATAGTTTTGCAGAGTACCATCTGCTGCCATAATCAAAGAGATAAATAAGACCTAAATGACATCCTGCTCCAAAGTGTGTGTGTATGAACACGTACGCATAGTGGTCATTTTTGATACCTAATGTGTTCACAGTCAGTCTTACTGTATTGGATATCAGTGCTTCCAGTCAAAAGGTCATTGATATCCTGAAATTGTCTGAGACGTGGATAAAAACAGCTTCACTTAACTGATGCTTCCATTTTTTTGAACAAAACCTGAACTGCAGATGCCTCAGAGGGTGCATCAGCAAGGACGTTGTGCATTAGTTTGCAACAGTGAAGTGGGAAGTTACAACTTCTGGAACTCATGGAAGGAATATATGTGTAAATTGTGGGGTTTTAAAACTAAATTAAGTTGATATTTGAGCAAAACTCGGCAATACCCCTGTTCTGTAAAAGAGCCATAGGACCTGTAACTGGAACAAGGGCAGAAAAGAGCTGTGAAAAAAATCTAAATGATAGCTATGCAGTACTGTATAGTATAACAGCATTAGAAAAGTTGGCTGGAAGCAGATCAGAGGTGGAGGAAGAAAAGCACTTTGCAAAATTCAGCACCTTGTATGGAGAATTAGCTATGTGACAGTTAAATAAAGCAACAGGCATTAAACTTCAACTCCTGAGAGAAAACCACAGAACATTTGCATCACCATTACTTTTACTCAGCTCAATATAGCAAGAAGATTTTAGATCAGGAAATTCTAGTTAGCAAGTGAACTATGCATCTCAGTAATACTTCTTGGAGAAAGATGAGATCAATGGTTGAATACTTCACTCAACATGTAAATGAGAGTACACGTGATAAAAGCTGAATGACTAGGAAATAAATCCAAAAAGGCTGCTGTTTTACCCAATTTATATTAAGCATGAGAAGGTTCATTTTGGAAGTAGAGAAGGGAATATAGGGAATTTCATCTCAAGTTCTAAACTGGTGATGTTTTATAATGGAAAAAAGTAAAACCCTGAAATATGTCTGACAATGGGTTGCCTCAACAAAGTAATAGAAGATATTTGCATTTACTCTTTAATTTTTAGAGGACGACATATTTGAATCTTCTTTAGACTTCATTTCTCTGTCAATTTTTTAAGCAAATGGAATTCCTTCTGAAAGTCTTAACATTCATTTTTGTGCAGCTGACTCACAGCCCAATTCTGGCATAAAGAGAAATGCCCTGTTTTGAGCACTGAGGTGATGCATCACTCTTACCCTGTGCACAGTGCACGCTGCATGTTAATTGAAACAAATTATCTTATTTATTCTGCATTCTCAAAACAAAAAAAAAGGTGTGTGAGGGGGGAGTAGGGAAGAGAGATGGGACTAAACCAAAAAGCCTGTTAGCAGAATAATGATTTTCAGCCACTCCCAAATGTAAAACTTGGCACGCTAATTCTCTGCTTAAAATGTGCTATAACTTTGGTGCTGAGAATATTGTCCAAATTCCATTTTTCACAAATATGAAGTAATTAAAAGATGTATTTTAAGAATATGTGTGCTTTGCATTTTGTTGTGGTTATATGTGAAACCTGGTGTTGATGGGTGGCTTTAATGGGTTTTCCTGCAGTGTTGGGTCAGATGATTAGAATCCAAGGAAGTGTTAATCAGAGCAGCCTGTGGACAGGTCAAAGTTTATGAGTTAAGTATAGCCCTACATAGTCTTACTGCTTTTTTCACTTTTTTTACACGAGGGGTAAACATACTTCTGTCACTCTTTTGCTGACATGGGGTCCCTCTGAATAGCTTTGCAGGTGCAAATGAGCTGGTACTTTTGTTCATTTTACAGTGCTTCTTTAGGAATGTAAATAAGGAACCAGCTCAGGCCAAAGACAGCAACTAGCGTCATGAATTGAAGAGGACCTAGGCCTTTAAGAAGGGCACCACTCATGAAGGCCTGAAAACCCAGCATATTTGCAGCAGATGGGAGACAAAACAATTCTTGCCAATTACTTGTGCTATATCACGCTGGGAGAGATGTTGTTATGCAAGTATCTCAAAATGGGGGGGG
>VYXD01002151.1:287825-372595 GCA_013397195.1 Hylia prasina | reverse complement strand
TTTTTTTTTTTTTTAAGCATAGAGGTCAGGAAAAGTTGGTGTTCCAGTTCTCAAGAAGTGTGAGTTAGCTATATAAAAACCCAGTAGTGTTATGCACTTTATTCACATTGATATGCTTCTAATTGTGTTCGGCATAGCAATGAAGTGGATCCTTTAATTTTGTGATTTCAGTATGGCTCTCAAAAAAACCATATTTTACAGAGTCATGCTATCTTGGTCTCTCCCTTTCCAGGTAACTTTTAAATGTTTTGTCCAGTTTTGTAAATCTAGGTGATTCATGACATTTTATAATGTGAAACTACACTGGCAGGGAAGAGGAAAACTATTAAATATGTTAATCTGAAAAGCATACACTGCATCATTAGCTCACATTATTAGACAACCAAAGGTTTAATGGAGCTGAACATATTGAAACATAGCTTGATAGAAAACTGAGCTTTCTTACTTAGGCTGGAGATTAGAATGAAATTTCTGGAGCAAAAAGATGTAAAGCTTTTAGTGAGAGAAACTGTAAAAATAAGTATGTGTAAGTGAAACAATGGTGGAACTGAGTGGTAGTATTCAAAGCTATGACTGTACCCACTAATTTGCATTTTATTCCCTTTCTAATTTGATGAAATTTGCTGGTGCTATAACTCAGTGAGGTTGCAGTGTGTGTCTATCAAGCCTGGGTAAATTCCTTCTGTAGATTATAGATGCATTTGCATATTATCAAATCTGGATGGTCTGTCACAGGATAATTTATGTAAAATACATTCAGCCTTACAGAAGTGTTGGGGTTAGAGGAGACTTCTGAAGGTCATTTGGTCCAAACCCTCCACTCAAGCAGAGCTTCCTAGAACACAGAACCACAGAAACCATGTCTACATCTTCTGCAAGATTTAGGTCTATTCAGTTTTATACACATTATATATATATAATTTATAAACTAATATATATTATATATATATATATATATAAGTGTAATATTAATACATATACTAAAAGCATAAAAATACCACAATTTTTTACTGGATGCATTACTCCAGGAAAAGTTGTTAGTAAATCTGGAAAACTACTTAAAGAAAATGCTAATAACTGCATCTCGCTGTTGTAAGAAAACAAGCTTCTAGGGCCTTCAGACCTTCTAAAGAAATAGTATAATCACTATTTTTGTCTCTCTTCCTATTTTCCCTTCAAATATGGCTAAGATAGCAGATAAAATTGCAGGGATCTCTTTCATTTAAAAATAACAGCTTTCAGAAAGAGAGTATTTTTGCACAAAGAGCTGTGAAACAATTTTTTAAAATGCATTTTTTAGTGGCAATTTTAATGCGATGGGCTGTGGATGGTCACTTAGAATTCTGGTTTCTGCTGAATATAAAAAAGAAATTAATGTATATAAAAATGAACTTTCACAGCTGACTGAAGAAAAAGTACCCAGAAAACAAAAGATGACCATAAAATTGCTTTTAAGGATCTTCTCTGCTGCCAGTTTCCAAGTCTAGTTTTCTTCTCTAGCAGGATCCATAAATCTTTTCTGTGTCTATTTTGTTTCTTATATAAAATAATAAATTAAGGAGAAAGTATTATCAGGTGGGCTAACTGTAGCCCTGACACACTATTTTTTTACAGCTAAAATGGCTCTAAAAGACATTTCAATTTTAATCTAGATAAAATTTTTAAAAGATTACCAATTCCCTTGCCTCCTTCTAAAACTTTAAAAAAAAAAAACAAAACAGGAGAAATGTAGAATCTAGCACACCTTTGTGTTTAGTAGAGAACTGGAGTGTTGGTTAGCAGTTTAACATGACAGAAACTGTGGAAGGTTGTCTTTGTTGGCTGCTTAATTTGAACAATGTTGCACCATAACTTGACTTTCAGAGTAGCTGAAAGTGATTGCTCTCTTTTGAAAATGTTTCTTAATTGCATTCATTGATTTTTTTTGTAATAGCAAAGTATGAAATTCTTCATCTACATTTTCTTGTTTTGCAAAATGGAAATTTCTTTACCTGAGAAAGAAATATATATATATGTTTTTATCCCCATAACTTGTATGATGTCCTGCAGGTTTTTGAAATAAACTTTCTATGGATGGCTGCAAGAGGCTGTAGAACACGTTTCTTAAAAAGAACTTAAGTGATATGTGTAATTTTGTAGTCCGTTTTATTATCAAAGATAATGATCTACAGGACAAAGAAACTGAAACCTTTCTAAGATAGGAAGGTCTGATTATCGTAGTAGTCAATCCTCTGATCTCCTTGTCCTTTACTTCTATTTTCGTAGTTCTTCCATCTTGATAAAGCCTTGATACTGAAAGAAATGGCTGCTTATGTGTTTCATATATGCATAAACAAAGCAGAAGAAAATATTTTATCCATCAGTGTTTTGAAGTATTTTGCAACATCAACATTTGCTATGGTTGCACACAGGACTACTTATAACATTGCAAACCTTGAATTATTTTTTTCCATTCAGAGTATCACTCACAGTATTATGTTAGAATCAGGAAATTGCTATTGCTTAGTGCAGCAGTTTTTGTTGATTTCAGTCATACATAAGCCAGTAATGAAGAAACTGTACTCTAAAGAGCATGGTCACTAAGAGCTAGAGGGAGAACTAGTCAGAATGTATTCCTGAATTTGTAGTGCTGTACTGGAATTTGTTTCATCTCATAGATTTCTTACGTATAAGTAGAGATTGGCTAGTAACTCTTTATATAGTCTGTAGTTTGGCAAGGAGGAACTTAAATGCATCAGACTGTCTTCTAACTACTTGGTAGAAATAAGAAACAAGCTTATTTATTGTCAAACAAGTGACATAGAACCACAGACAGCTGAACTTTTCTAATTACAAAACTCACTTCAGTATCCCTACTTTTTCTTGGGAGCTCATGTACTTTGACAGTGGCTTCTGCTGAAGAATTAACTTCTGACTTTAGGCCTGAACAAAAATTAATCTATTTCTATGGTTACATGTCCTAGCTGTGATGTCCCTTAAAGGGTCCTAATAACATGCCTGTGGTTGTTACACTTTGTACAAACCGTTGGACTTTTGGAACAGCTTTCATATATTGCAAGTATTCCAGATTAGTTTCTAAGAAACTCCAAGAATTTTTATTTCCAATCAACTTTCACCATATCTTCAAGGATCAAAAGCTTAAGCAGATATTGATAAACTGATTATGGTTACAACGTCAGCATGACAGATGTAGCAACTTGCAGTTAGACTTTGTTTATGTTTACTTCCTAAAAACCAGATTGGATCCACAAACTTCTAATTGTAGAAGTGATGGCACAGCTATGTAAATTGCCTATAGTTTCACTAAGAGTTTTGTCTGTTGAGTGTTACCTTAAATGAACTCCATGATAGGCCTATAATGTGAAAACTATGGGGCCATGTGATTTTTCAGTATTAAATTAACTAAAGCTAAAATTAGGCAAGTGTGAAACAGGACTGAGGGAACATTAGTTTCAATAATGATTGGTCACAGGAAAAATTCAGCTTTGTCTTTTTATGGAAATATATTTTAATATAAATTGTGTATTTAGATTTTTAACTTGTGATGAAGTGAAATCTATGAGCCCGATATTTCTGAGTCTAAAATTTTAGCCTGTTAATAGTTGCTGGATTTTCCCAAGGGAGAATTTCTCAGAAGGCTTTCTTCTCAAAACAATCTTGGTAAACAACTGTTCTCTCAAAACAATTCTGTACAGCTGGTGCCTTTGTGTTTCTCTGGTTTGACCAATGGAATTGGAGAGGTGTCGTTCTTGTTCACCAATCATGTTAAGTCTGTATCGAAACGCCTTATAAAAGGTAGGAAGAATTAGACAATAAAGCCTTCTTTATGCTATTTGCCTTCTGAAATATTTGGAGTCTCTCGTGTCCAACAGTGACAGAAACCTGTGTGTAATTTGAGTCTAAAATCTAAATGCTTCAGAAAAAAAACCCAAATGAGAACCCAAAAGAAATAGAACTCTATCTTCCAAATCAGAAGAACTATTACTATTTTATATGCATATATATGTGTGGCTCAGAATGGTAGCATCTTTTGCCACAGCTGATTTCTCCCCGAAGTTTGTCTGCTCCCAGTGTGGTGAGTTAACCCAGGCTAACAGCCCAACTTCAAACCAGCTGCTCATTTCTCCCTACACCTCCCCCTGACCTTAGCAGGACACAGCAAAGAAAACAGGATGAGAAAACTCAGGGACATTGCTCACCAGTCATTGTTTTTGGCAAAACAGACTCACCTTGGGGAAAACATCTTGTTGTCCTGTAAAAGAGGTTCAGGTAGTGACAAACAAAAAGGTGGGTGTTAAAGTTTTACCTTTCCTTCTGCCTTTCCCAGTCTCACCTTCTTTCTGCTTTCAACTCCTCAGGTTCAGGTCTGTTGTTTAGCAGGGGAAAAGGTGGGGTTATGGTCAGTTCATAATTGTTCTTTCTCTGGTGCTCCTTCCTCTTCTTGTTTTCCCTTTGCTGTGGTGCGGGATCTGATCAGGCTTCAGAGGAATCTCTGCTCCAGTGCCTGGAGCTGCTGCTTCTCCTCTTCTGGGCAGTCTTCTCCCTCCCTATTGCTCTCACCTGAGCATCTACATCCTGTGCATTCACAATGGCAGACTATTTGTTTTATAAAACCCATAAGGGCTTTACCAAATGGGGAGAAATTGTCTATCCAGTATATTTTGAGAATTGTTATCATGCACCAGTTCAAGTAGCAATCTTGTGTTTTGTTTGTTTCATATTTTATCATGTTACTATAACGTTCTACAGTGGTAAATTTGGGACCAATGTAAACTGCTGATCATATAACAAACAAGGCACATAAATTGATAGATCACTTAAAGGCTTGGTTTTTTCACAAACCTTGAACACCAACTGAATTCTACCTAATAGAGGTTTGCAGAGCCTAATATTAATCATAAAAATCAGTCGTATAACTTTTGGGTCAAAGATTTCTCTTAGTGACTCAGAAATTGAACTATGTAGACCTCAGGACAAAAAGTGTAACAGCTGCTTTGTAAAATCAGAAGTACTCCATCTTTTCAGTAATTTCAGTATATCTTACTGCATATCCATGTTATAACCCTTAATATCCTTTTCAGTAAATTAGTGGATAAAGCTTGATACTGTCTTGAACCAAGTTGCAGTGTGTTTCTGCCCCATTCAGAGCTGGAATACAAGAATTTCACTATTGAGAGAAAGTTCTTCAATCTGGTTATCTGAATAAGTTAACATTTTAGGGGGAACCCAACAAATTTTTGTTGATGGTGATAGTTCTGAAGGACTTCTAAAGGGCACAAATGGAATACCCCCTGAAAGACACAAATTAATGTGCTGAGAACAGACTAGACAACTAAAGATGTGATAAAAAGAGAATTAATCACTAGGGTGTCTGTCTACTGATATACAGATAGAGACGTGATCATTGCCAGTTTTAATCAAATACATTATCTTGCAGACATGCAGAACTCTCTCTACAAAGTAATGCCACATGCTAAGGACTTCCTGCAAAGATGTTTAAATTATAAAAATCATTAGGCTTACAGTTTTTTTGACATCCTCAGCTGCATTTGGCAGCTTCATTAATTGTTCAAGATGAGGAAGAGGGATGCATGGATGCCCTCCTTGGCTTCAGTGCCATAGATAGAGGTTTTTCAGACCCCAAATCCAGAGGGAATTGCTTTAGAAGGTTATATTGCTGCTAATGGGCAAGGCACACAAGTTTCTATTGCAGTGCAGGTAAAGGGATGATTTCCCACTTAAGGTTCTTTGAATTACATAGGTAGTAAAGAAAAGGAAAATTGAATACGCGGCCCTGATCTACAAATGCAAAATTTTCTAGGGAATTTATAATTCAAGGATCAGAATTGCTTTAGGGACTACCAATTGAAAGATGAACAAAACCCCTGCTACAGCTGGCCCAGGGATGCATCCTGAAATCTCCATTCACATCTTGTACCCTTCCTGCAAACAGGTGTGACATGGGGCTGAAGGGAAGGAGCCTTGAGCTTTGTACGACAAAGAGCATCTCTGGAGTGCCTGGTGCAGAGAGAGAGGACATGATTTTTACCCAGTGGAACCACACTGAAGATATGGATGGGGGGGTGGATTGGCAGAAAAACATATATTAAGAAAATTCTTGGGGTTTTAAATCTTAACAGCAAAAATTTTTTTTTTTTTACAGATGGATCTTGAGTCCTTTCACCAAACCATTTTGCCAGGGAAAGACTCTGCAAATATAACTTTTGTGTTAATGTTAAAGGCACTTTAATGTGCAGCAGGAGAAATCATTCTCTATGAAACACTGTCCAAATTGTTGGAATTGGCTATATAATTCTGTAAGTTGGTAGACTGCTGCTGAAAATATTGAATTTCTTTTGTTGTACAGTCTTATCCACATCAATCAGATAAACAGATTATGCGGAAGTTCTTCATCTTTGACTGTTAGTGCCAGAACATAAAGATAAGACCACCCACAAACTTGTTGCTTACATCTCAATTTGTCATCCTTTTTCTTCTGTATCTTACTGTGTTTTTAATGTCTTGGAAAGATAATTATGCTTCATAAATCCTTTCAGTAACTGAGAGTTAAATGCCCATGAGAATGAAGGTTTGTCACTGTACTTATCAAGTGGAAACTAGTGACATTGTGAGGAAAGAGGAAAACTAAAATTTCCATGAAAATGATAATTTTTAGAGTTAAGCATTTTTTCCTGTCTCAGAAATATCTGTGATAAATATTTTTCCATGAGCCAACAAAAACTGTGTTCTATTTTGCATATTAGTGTATTATTCTGTGGAGCATAATGTCAAATAGCTGTAATAGAGAGTGCAGCATTAACTGTTTGACTTACCTGAGGGCCAGCAGAAGTCTGGTGAGCAAAGGGTCCTTCTGGTCCTATGAAGTTAGTTTTTATACACCTTCATGCTATTATTTGTTTGGAGGGGTGTAGCATTAGTTATTATAAAAGTCTGATTTGAAATAAGATACTGCAGTGGCCAGGGCAACCCTCCCAAAACTCTCTGCAAAGAAACTGTGGCACCATTTTTCATTGCAGTGGTGAAAAATATAGCTGCTCTCACCTCTATAAAAGCTTTAGAAAAAGTTTTGTCAATATTGCAAGTGTCTAAAATGGGAAAAAATATTCTCTCCCATAAAACTCCATTTTCTACTCTTCTCTATATAGGTAGAATAGGTTTGGCTCATGCATGACATATTTAACATGGGAGAGAAGACTTTTTTTTAACATAAGATAAATGTCTGGGTCCATAAAATTTTAAAATATATAAATTGTAGTCACTCTGTATTGTATATGAAATTTGTTATTCTAGCAGACGTTTCACTTGAGGTCCGGTGGAGACAGTTTTGCTTTTCTGGAGAGCAGTTTCTATTTTTCCCTTCACATCTAACAAGCTTTCATATTTCATGTCTTTTAGCAATTGATAAAATACATTTGTGGACAGGTATGTTTTATTTGCTTTCAGTGCTTATGTCTTAAAATATATTTATGTAAGTACTTGCTGCTCATTCACTACAGCAGACAAGGGGAACCTGCCAACAAATGCACTTCCCAACTAGACTTGTTCAACTTCCCGTGTGAAAGAATAATCAGGGCTTCCCAGCATGCAGAATTCAGCAACTCTCTGTCTTTCAGGGCTTTTGTGCTGAATGCAGATACAGTGCTTGTGAAGTTGATCATAATACAAACAGCCACTAGTCTAAGAAATTAGGAATAGGAGATAGCGAGATTTTATACGTCTTTGAAAAGAAAAAATAGAAGATTTGCCTTTAATAGGAGAGGAATAATATTTTCAATAAGTTGAGGTATTTTTACTGAAGAGTGTCATGCCACCTTGGTTGTGGGAGTACGTACCCTGATTGTTCCATTGTACTCAGGTTTTGTGGGATGCTATTGAAATATGGTGCCTGCCTGACATTTGTAACTTTGTTTATAATCATTTGCTATAAATTAATTTTTTCTCTAGTTAGCTTTTAACTGGAGATTTTATTTTGGTCTTGATTTTACTTTTAAAAAAAGCATTTTTTAACTAGTAGTTTGCTTGGGTATTTCAGGTATTTTAAATATACTGGATTTAATCATAAACCCCTCTTTAAGTTGCAACATAATTTGGCTGATGAAATGCCACAGTTGAAGATAATTCAAAAATAGCTGGTATACAAGAAATCTGGAAAAAAAGACAAGTGGCAACCTGGTCTTTGAAAATGGAGAGCTACCAGATTATCAAGCAGTCACAGCACTTGTGTTTCTAGAGAGAATATTGTGACAAATCACAAAAAAAAATTTGGACATGAGCTGGGACCATTATATTCTTTTCAGGAGTTGTGTTGGAGCATCCCAGTCTGTTCACAGGACGGCTAAAGTGCTTTGTGCATAGAACAGTGGTAGATGTCCCTGCGTATAGAAAAATGTTCCATAGTGCACAAACTGCTCTCAGAAGAAAGGTTAGGAAACAGGCATAATGACTCTAAGGTAAGCAGGCAGGGAGGAGCACTCTGCCCAGTCTCGTGATACGAGCAATGCAGGCCACAGTGACTTAGCCCTGTCAGTGGAAAACAATTGCTGGGTACACTAAAATCAGAACCCAGTGAAGCATGAGGGATAGCAAATCAAGTAACCTTCTTCTCCCCCTTTAAACCCAAGTTCAAATCAGTTTCTAAGAGTTTCTCACTAATTTCTTAGTCCCCTAATATTTTAAATATAACTTTGCAGGTTTTGGTCTGACTTCTTTCTCAAAACTGGCAAATCAGCTGTGAAAGGCAGAGTCACAACTTCATTTACACTCAAGTGTTCTCCTGGCCATTTATTACTTGTTAATTCCAGTCTATTTGTGGTAAGAAAGATAACAGATGTTTACTGTCTGATAGTCATTGTCCTCATTAATCACCATTTGTATTGAGGACAAGTTTCGGAGAATGAGATTTCACTGCCCATTAGGAGGCCTGTTCTGGGAGAGCATTTTTCCAATTTCACCAGTGATGTGTGTGGTTTCAGATTAAAAACAAGGATGAAAGAGTCACTTACCCCTAGATAGAGGTGCAGTGATATCTTTGGCCATGTCCATGGCAAGGGGTCTGTAGAGAATCAGTCAGTGTATTCATTAAAGATAGCTGCTGCAGTGTATTCATTAAAGATTTATCCTGAGCAGAGCTTCTAACTACTGAACTCTGCAGAAATCTCTGCAATTTTCAGAATGCCAATAATTTCTTACTGTAAGAATCACTTCTATCAGATTTACCTTAGAGTTTAGGAAGGCACCCGCCTCTGGAAATTGCTCCATGTGAATGACTCAGGGTTGTTCTGACAGTGTCTTTGGTTAACCCATAGGACACTCAGAATTATCCATATTCTGGATGCCTTGATGCTTGCCTGCCAGTTTACATGGAATTTTTCTGGAGTGTCTTGTATCTAATGTATTGACGGGTTTTGTACATGGATAAGATCTCAGATGGAAACGGGGGCTTTTCTCTGTGCCGTGATTTAAAGTGGGTTTATCTAATATGCTTTCCAATATGCTATAAAGATCCTCTCAAAAGCACAGCTGAACTGTTTTAGCCACTGACATCCTCTGCTACTTACTGCTCATCCTCTTTAGAGATTGAAATTTTTGCTTTTTAACCAAGTTCTTACCTTGCTGAACACAAGAGTGTAGACTTTCAACCCAGATGCAGAAAATGAAGATTGCCCCGATTTTGTCAAGGTTTGCTTGGTGTAAGGCAGGCTGCTGTGGCTGCACTTGTCTTGATTTAAGCACAATGCAAATCACTCAGGAGTCCTGAATTCAAAATGATTTGCTGGTATTATAAGTTTAGTAAGGGTTCTTTCTACATGTAGCCTATGTCATACTGTCCAATACCTTGGATTTTATTTGCACAAAGGAATTGACAGAGTAAGATGTCTCAGGGTAGTTCCTTTGTTGCTGAGGGTTGAAAGCATAGATGTTTAAATTACTGAAACATGGCTTTTGCTATAGAAATTTGTTTTAGCTGAAAGAGTAAGTAAAATTGAGTAAATAGTTTCTTTTGAAAGCCTCTTTTTGTACCAGGATTGGTTCTAATTACAGCAAATATGTTCTGTAGTTGTTTTGGGCTTGAAAATAATTATTTTTTTCTTTTGTTCTGTGCAGTTCCACAAATATGAGAACTACATGCAATATTTTGGTATTGACTAAGTTGCACTTTCTTTATACAGAGGTAATTTATTACTGTTATTATTTGTTCTGAGACAGGTAGGGCAGAGTATCCAATTTGCATGTTTTCTCTGCTGCAAAAATTCAGTGTTTATAGTTTATTGACTTTCTATTTTCATACAGATGAAGGTCGTCTTATTTTTTTATGTGTCGTTCTAATTTTCTTAAATTATCCTTTTCTTCTAATTTCCTTACTCTGAAGGTTAGAAAATCAGTAAGAAATAATCTTTCTTGTTCTGTTGAGTTTACTTTCATTTCTACTTATGTTTTAGTTTAAACGAACTTTGGAAGCTCAGAAAAGATACAAATTCTGTAAGCAATGATAATGCTTCCCAAAGAAGCTGCCTGGTGGTTTTAATTCTTATAGGAGGTGGCATGTTTATTATTTTATCCTAGGTGGAAATGAAATAGCTATAATTCTGAAATTTGTTTTTCTTGATATGGGAAAAAGAGTGTTAATATGTGACTTAGTCACAAGAATTTAATTTATTATTTTTCCTATTTCTAACTTTTCAGTCAACTCTCCAAGCCAGACTGAGAATTATTTTTTTAACAAGTTCACTTACAGAAGAAATCCTAGGGTAGAGTTTAATAACACTTGTACTTAAAGTATGAGAGATGCAGGTGGGAAAAAGGAAAAGAATATGAAAACACCTAGCTGTCAGTGAGGAGTTTTACCTGAACATATAAAACCTTGTGAAGAGCAATAGGGTAATGAGATATGAAGTATAACCTGAGGGGTTAGAAAACAGAGGTCAAGTAAAAAATGCTTCATCTTATTTATTTGAAGTATACTTTTATATATCTTTATTTTACCAAAAAACAAATACAACAACACAGTCTTTGTATTTTTATGGGGAAATTATTTTTTACCCCCAAACTGTTAATGAACTCTTTCATGGAAATGAAGCCTTTAATTTGCTGGAGTCCAGGGCATCCCTTTGGTCGCCCTGGAAGGTCAGGGACCTCGGCAGAGATGTCTGGGACCTGAGCAAGAGGGTTTGGTACTTGTACAGGGGGGTCTGGGATCTGTACAGGGGGGTTGGAGACCCTGGCACACAGCCGAGGAAGACACTGGCTTTGACTTCAGTCCATGGGAAAAGCTTCCAACACTGAGAGAGGAATTGCAAGTCACAAAGGTGTGAAAGGCAGTAGTGTAGTTCACCACACGGCGAAAAATTCTGTAGGTTTGGGTTTTTAGAATGGAGGTGAATGGGGACGAGATGGAGGATTTGGGGCTGTGCCCTGGGTTCTTCTTTTTTGTCTCCATCTTCTGCTGCGATGGTGGCACTTTTGGATTGGTTTAGAGTAGAAACAGACTGTATAACATAGGTGATAGGTATTGGTATTTTACTGTAAATATAGTACACATAATTCTTAATATAAAGAGTTAACGCCACCCCAAGGTCAGGGAGTCGGGCATTCGGCGGCGACCTGAGCAGCTGCAAGAACCCAAGCAGGGCAAAAAAAGGAATGTACTAGATAAAAAAGAATAAACAACCTTGAAAAACAGAGCCAACGAATCTCGACTTCTTCTTCGGTATCACGGGGCTTGGGAAAAGACTTTTCTAGTGTCTCGGGGGTCATTGTAATGCAAAAGAAACCCGAGATTAATTGAAGATATACTGTTGCCAGGTCAATTTGAGCTAGGCAAATACATACAAATTTGTATATTCTAACTAATTTCAAGCAATTTAACTGGTGATTCTGTAGAAAATATATAGAGAAAGTCACAGGAAATAAATTTTAAACCTTAATAGCTTTGGGCTTGATCTAGGGTTGGCCCAAAAAAGCTGTAGGACTGAAATTAAGTTAGTTAATCTGTTAAAACCTAACAAATGAATCTTGTAAGGGAAGACTGAAAAAAAAATCAGTTAAAAACTGTATTTAAAAGTGATGTTTAAATGGAATTTAGATTGCAGAGGAAAACCAGTTGGTCTTTAAATATCTCTGCTACAACTGGGTCTTGGCTTCTTTGCAATTAAAAAAAGTGGGGAGTGGGGAAAGGTTTTAACTTGAGTTAGTTAATTTGTTTTTAAATCCTAGTGAAGACATCATAAAAGAGTTCTTCTGTATCACTAAGAAGGCTGAGAAAGCCTCTATGATCTTGCGTTAAGATTTACCTGCCATGCAGGTAAAGGCAAAAATGACAGTTTGAGATGCCTTCAGTAGGGCTTCACTTTGGATTAATTCAAGTTAAGTAAGACAAGTTAAATTCCTCCTCCATGCTCTCTGACTAAGGATAGGTGCTTGGTTTATAAAAATATGAAATGTTAGTAATTACTGGACTACACTGAAAGAATTTTGCAAGAGTGATTGGTGACACTGAAAATTTCAAAATATGTAAGAAAATATTGCTTTTAAAGCAGAGCAAGAAAACACTGACAAAAAGGCTTCAGAATAACCACTGTGCTTGCAAGAAAGAAATTCCAAACTGGTTGAAATGGGAATTCAATCATATTTGCTTTTGCGCTTGATCTAAAGGCATCTCTTACTGTGCTTGATGTCATGATACTTAATTTCAGTCTTGGGGTGTTGCAGCTGAGAAGCCTGTAAGGGCATTTTGGAGGTCAGCTGCCTGATAAAGGAAAGCTTAGTCATGGTAGCCAGACCTAGTTGAGACCACCTTTGACTCTCAGACCCTCTCTTATCTCTTTGTAAGACTATTGGTTACTTTTACCCTGACCTTACTATTGGTCAATTTACAAAACCCTCATACCCTATAAAAACCCCTTAACACAGCCCAGAAGGCAGAAGAAAGCCGTCCCTGGACCCTTCACAGAGCTGCATTAAACTTCCTGTGGAATAATCTACACGGCGTCTTCTCATCTCTCTCCCTCGTTCTGCTTAGGTGGCTGGCAAGCAGAGCTGAATAACACTGCAAGCTGATTATCACTGCGAGCTGAATATCACTTGCTAAGAGCTGTATATCACTTGAGCTAGCCTGGCCAGCCTAGAAGCCGTGGGACCCCAGCTCAGAATTCTTAGGGTAAGTGGTGCCTGGAGGTGCTGCTCTATCCAGGAATATCTGTGGCTAACAGGGTCAGGCTGACCCTGGGGACCCCAGAGAAAAAGGCTTCATTCAGGTAAAATTGATAATGGACTAATTTTTCTAAATAGGCCCTTTTTTCACAAAAGATATCTCACTTGAATTTGATATGGCAGGTGAACATTAAGAACAAGGTCTTTTCCCTCATAGAGGTGTGTTATTGTTTCAGCATCTGTAAAACTGATGGAAAATGGATATGAAATACTTTGCTTTCCTCTTAGGAAAATAAAAGTCTTCATTTTTACTTTTCCAATGCAACTGTCCCATTGTGTAACCAGCAGTATCTTCAAGCTGCTTTCAGAAGTTTTGCATAATTTTTTTAAATTTCTGCAGAGTATCTAAAACCACTTTTTACAGATCTGATATCTGAAGAAAGCAAAGAATACTGCTCAGAATCACTGCTTATCGGATTAATTTTGTTTTAAGATAAATTAATAAAGTACAAAGACCAACTGTATGAAAATGTCAGTGTCCCATGTGGTGACCATATGTTAATTGCTGGAGTAGACCCACAAATACAGACGTCTTAATGTAGCTTTCCTGTGCTAGAACTAGAGAAAAACAGTACTTGGTGTTAGCAAATTCACACATTACCAGCAGTGAGTAAAATTCCTGATTATCTTGAATGGAGATGCTTCCTAGCTTATTTTCTAGCTGGTTACTTTCTTGATTCTAATGTGGTTGACTTTTAGCCTACTTCTTTCACATGACTAAACCAAGACATTTTGTTTGAACCAAGTAATTCTGCCACTTTTCTTTTTTAAAGTATTCCGATGCCACTACGTATTCAAAAGCCTAGACTACTTGAATGTAGCGTTGAGTGCCACTTAATGATTTTTTTTTTTCTTCAGCAGTACATCAGATGCATAATCATACTGGCAAAATATTAAAACACTCTTGGTAAACTTATACTGATCTAGAAGTCACTATTGAATTTGGTCCTAAATATGGTTTTTTTCTGCTGTTATGGTTGCTCTGCTGTTCTGCCGTTTCATCAGAGTGGAAATGGATTAGCTTATATTTATACTCTGTTATCTTTTGTGATTTTGTTGGTACAAAACATGTTTAATGGACAATTCATCTAATATGTACTATTTTTGCACTTCCATGTGTTTGGTAGCTGCATCATGTTAAAATACAGTACACTAACTGAAGCTGAGCCAAAAGATGCCTGATCTTAGACCAGAAATTCTCACTGGAAAATGTATAAACACTCAAGACATCATCTGATTGACAAGTCTGACTTTTGCCCTATGGTCTCATACTGAAGTTCCCCTGGCACTATTTGATGCTTTCTCTTTCTAGTGGGGACAGCTCAGCTAAAACTCGGCAAGTCGAGTAACCACAGAACTCAGATCAAGTAGTATGACACTCTCCTACTTCAGATAACTGCTTTTTATTTGCTTTCACTGTAAATTGGTGCAAGGGTTTGCTGTAGCTGTCCCTGCCTTTCTTGGTAAGATAATGCAGAGGCAGGAAATCCAGGCTAAAATACGTTAAGAGCTCAGTATGGTCATTGGATTGTTTCTGTTTTGCTGTGATTCCTTTTATCTGCAGAGAAATGTATAAAGAGGGTACAGGAAAAAAAATTCCATAGTATACACACCAGGAAAGGTGTTATGTCTGGGGATGAGCAGAAGTCTCAGGATAAATAAATCTTTTAAGCTGTAATTGCAGCTGTCTTAAATTTCAAAGTAAGCAGTTCCAAAGACTTAGGAAAATAGATAAGATTTAATGATGCCCTAATGAGCTAATGGACACTGCACTGGCTCATGAGTAGGAAGTAAGCAGCAACACTGTCTGTCCATAAGGATCTGTCATACATTTTGCTTAGTGTCAAATGCTGGAGTTTATTTTGGAGGCAGATTTGTAGTGCCTTTGTAGTACATCCTAACTTTGTAGTAATATCCTAACTGGAAAACTCCTACACAAACCTACAGAACTAGTGCACTCTCCAATGTCTTTAACAGGATGGTGGTCCTCCTGAAAAGCTGTCTCCTTCTTGCAAAGGGAAACAATATAGTTGGAGATGCTTTGTTCTGAAAATAGAAAAACGATCTTTGAACAGTTTGGGACATTTGGGACACAGTAAACAATACTGTAAACAATACATACGAGTACGCAGTAAACAATACTTACTACTGAAGGCTGAAAGTGTATGAATGTACTATCTAATTAATTTATTAAATATAGTGATGTGGAGTGGGAAATGAGGTGTGGTCTGGAAAGAGAGGCCAAGGAACTATTTGATAAGTACATGAGAACTAAGAGTAATGGTGCCTTAAGCTGGTGTTTCTTGGAGCACAATAATCACAGTTTAAGTGAAGAGTGTAATTATCTTCATTATATCCACTGATGTGGTTTATTCCTGTGGTCTGTTGAAAAGACTGCTAGACATGTAATACACTAACTAGACAAGCATCACTGGATGTTATGAATGACAGTAAAACTAGAAGTTAACAGGACAATAGGGATGTAGACAAATAACTACATCCAGGCTGTGGTGGAGATATAGAAGTAAGTAGCTGGAGAAGCAAATAAAAATAGCTTACTCTTGGAAGCTCCAACTTTCAGTCCTTTTTCTCATGTCTGAAGCAACAGCTCTGTCACTTGTCTGTGTTGACATTCTTTTCCTTGTGGGATTTTTTTAAACTTGACTTGTCGATCTCCTTTGAAATAGTGTGGTGTTGAATATCAAAGGGAACAACCTTTTGTCACACTGATCTCTGATCTACTGTACCATCACATTCGCATTTTCCTGGTTCTCTAATATTTTGACAAGGGATGGAAATCCTCTGTTTTATGGTTTGCAGGGGGTTGTTTTACTTATGTAACCCTGCTTGAAAAGCATGGTCAAGATAATCATGAATAGCATGGTAAGGAAAATCCTTTTTGACCAATACGTGAGAACTTCATACAAGGTCAGTCAAGTTGTTTGTATGTGAAACAACTGTCACAGAGTGTTTAGGAGAAGTTTTTTTTACAGCCAGTAAAACACCTTGCTCTGTGGCTCGAAGAGGTCCCTGAGTAGAGAATGAGTCTGTTAGCACGCTTTGGTAAAGTTCTGACGGTGCTGAAATCAGCTGACAAGAATTTAAGAATCTCAAACAGACATAACAAAGCCAACTTGGAGTCCTGTCCAAATTTCTGCTCTTTGGTCACATCAGAAAGTCACAGGATGACTTTACAGTCCTGAGAATTGCTTGGAAAGTTTTGCCTCGAAGGAGGCTGTGCAGCAGAGAGATGTGGAAGCAGATTGTTATTCATCATTGCAAGTTTCACAATTTGTGGGGGAGAAAAATAGCAAAGTTCTTAAGAGTCTGGCCTTGAACCGTTTACTGTGGGTGGGTGAAAAAACTATATGGTAATGCAGAAGTTTTATTTTATATCAGAAAACTTACTAGGGCTTGAGAGTGTTTGAAGATGAAGCAGAATGTTCTGTAAAATCCAGACTGTGTGGCCTTGGGTCTTCCACTCTATTAATGGATGCCAAAGGCAGCTTTTCAATTCTAGAAGGCGACCATTGTCCATTCTTAGAGGTGAGTGTTACTTAAATGCAGTAAATATGTGCTCAGGTGTCTCAGCCCCAGAATGGGGTCTTAAATTGACAGCATTATGAAGCTTTTTCATATTTAAGCTGCCTGAAGATTTGTGGGCCCTCCTGTGTGGACCCATACTGCTTATTTCTGCGGGCAAAGAAATGCTGATCTGAAAAATGAAATGCTAACTTCAGAGTACTTGCAAATCTTACACCTCTCTTGGCAAGAGTATGAATCAGCATATAGAGTACTTGAATGACTGCATAAACTTGAAAATTGGAAGATTAATCCTAGAGCTGAAAGGGGAGAGATTTGGAGGTCAAAAGTGAAACAGTACTATATGATTCAATTCATCACTATGTAGTACAAAAAATGGCCCAATAACAGAGTGAACAGCATCAATTCTGTTGTAGCTCTTGTTGATGCTGCTCTTCTTTTTTCTAAAGAAAAATTGGTTATAACTTACATATATGTTATGAGAATTGTGACACATTTTTCTAAACTGTAGGTTTCAATGTCTTGCCATAGTCTTTTTTTTACCTCTCTATTTTTGTGTCATAATATTATCTAAGCATGCTGAACTTGGAAGGAGAGTTGGCCTTTCCTTGGTTTCATTGGCTGAGATTTTGTCATTTCTGTGTGCCTTTATTAAATAAATAAAGCCCTCTTGGTCAACAAGAGTCAACATTACTGCTGAGGAGAAACTGCAGAGATGTAAATGCACATTTACTAAAATGCAATTTTAAATTTTTTTGAATGTCTACTGGGAAAATGTTACTTTGTTCAGAAGGGACTCTGCCACTGGTTGTGAGTTTTCTAGTGAGTCAGGATTTGTGAAAAACTATGTAAGATTCTAAATATCAAAAATTCTGACCTTCCTTCACCTCTGAAGCACATACAGATATCTGTGTTCAGGGAAGCCCTTAGGCTCAGAAGCATCCATGATTAGATGTTTTGCTTGGATTCCTCTTCAAACATGAGTTTCCTGGGTTGCTTCCAGGCACTGTATTACAGATATTTGAATTAGATCGAGCACTTGCTTGATGGAATATCCATCCCATGAGATAAAATGATAAACAAATATCCCTGGCCACAGCCAGAGTCTGCAATAGCGTATGGACCTGAACAGCTGAATCAAATATGGTGGTGGACTCTTCTTTGAGTAGGAGATTGGATCAGATGTTCTGTAGAGATCCTATTCAATCTAATTTATTCTTTAATCCTATCATCCTTCCTTGGATTTAAATTTGCACCAGGAAGCCCAGGACTACCAGCATCTTATATTGAAGCTGGAGATTTGCCTTGGACTTCTCAGCAGGAATAGAGAAGTCTGAGAAGGAGAGGTAACTGCAACTGGGTTCTCAGTCATGGCAATGTGGGTTTGCGTTATTTCTTCTGCCTTTGTGGACACAAACTCTCTTGTGCACACATCCTTGTGCAATTGCAACAGGAGGCATAATTTCGTATTTTGAAGAAAGTAACCAAGACAACTTTCTTTTCAGAATTAAAAGTTTCCACAGACATAAATTTTCTTAAAAGAACCCTAAAAACAAACAAACAAACAAACAAACAAAAACCCCCAAACAAACAAACAACCGCCCCCCCCTCATTGGAAATTGAACTAAAACTTTTTCTTTAAAATTATTGCATTTCTTAGTGATAAATAAAATAAATATATTTTTCGAAAGCCAGTCAGTTATCCTGAAAGACCAACACTAGGTTTTCTCTGATTTTAACTACTGCTTTTACTGTTACTCAGGCAAGCATTTACATAGGTTAGCCAAAGATTCTAATCTTGAAATAACTTTACTTTTGCATACTCCCGTTGTCCGTGGACATTTCCTAAATTACTTGTGTAGTTTTTTGTTTAGATGGGTTTTTTTTTTTTTGCTTTCCATAGAAGAAATATGTTGGATTTCTAAAGTTTTTTCTCTCCTGTGAACCAGAGAACTTGTTTTAATATTTCCAGTTTACAAAGTGTCAATTTAGAGATGGAATATTTCTCAAATGTGAAACTTAGGATTGTTTATGCTAGACAGTACTAGAAATGCAATATGCTTACTATAACCATACTACAGCAAACTGTCAGACTCCCATAATCTGATGTTATGGCAGATAATACAGGGGTTTTTTAATGAACAAAAGCCTAAAACAAAACCCTTAGGAGAAAACATTTGTTCTTAAAAATCTACTAGTAGCTAAGCATGCACTGTGAATATCTGTGTCAGTTTGACACCTGTAGTTTTACTTTTTTGTTTGGAATGTTACATAGAATTTATGTGGATAAGAGGTGGGAGGCAGAGCTTTGACCTTGGTATGTGCACTTAAATAACTTCAAATTAACAGCATCTCAAACAACATCAGAACATCTCAAAAGGCAGCTGAAAATCATGGAAGACAAACACAGCTAATTATCACTAATATAATTATAAGTGTATTGTAGTAGAATTTCTTACAGAGCAGGGGCACGACCTGCTCCTGAAGTAGGTTGGGCAACTCAGCCTGACTCAGGTACAGGCCTGTGTGAAGGCCTGCGGCCTGTGGTGTCATTAGAAATTATGTTAAGGTATGCCAAGGGAGAAAATAGCAGACCCATTTAGTAATAGGTGCAAATGTTAGTCTGAACACTTTAATCACCTTAAGTATAGAATGAACAATGTTTATTTACATTCTTGTATGCTGCACACCAATGAGGCAATGCCTGAAATTGTAAACTATGCTGAACTGTATATAATCTGCCATTTTGACTAAAATAAAGTAGAACGTATCTAGCCGCATTGGTGAGAGTACATTACTCGGCTAGTCTTCCCACAATCTAACAGTACTCCCCCTTCAGTATATGAATTATAACGAATCCCTCTTTGATGTCTTATTACTGTTTCCATTTCTTATTATCCTTTAGAATTGAGAACAGTACAGAGATTAACCAATTCAAAGAGGTGTACTCCTCTGCTTGCCAGGTCCCTTTCCCTTGCTGCAGTTTTAGTTTCCAAACACAGTAAACAGTTACAGACTGAGTAATTGTAACCTCTCACCGCATCTTCTTTTCATGTTTGTTTCCTGCAATAAAGCAGATTTAATTCCATTCATTTATTCAGTCTGACAGGTGGGATACATCAGTACAGCATGAGAATGGGTAAAACATCTTTTTGTTGGAAGCCTTGCAATCTAGGTAATTTCATTTATTTTAGTATAATAAGCATCTAATCCATGGTCAGCCACTGCCTGGAGCCTCTGTTTATCTGCAGTGTTGGAAGGGATTTTATTCATGTCATGTGTCTCGGAACCTTATTGTGTTGAAAAAGACTGCGAACCAGAAACAATTACAAAATCAATTCTGCAAGAGCTCCTTCCTTTTTGGAAAGTTTGCCACTTATGTAGGCTCCATATTTGAATGGTCAAATGTAAATAAACCTTGGGTTTGAGTTTCTGAGCTACTATCAAAAGAAGTTAGTTTAAAAAGAAACTATAGGAGGTGCAGGGAACTGGGAAGTAGAAAGTCTTTTGAGTTAAAAATACCATACTGGTAATTTAGGAAATGTTGATGCACTGTGTCTTTTCAATGATAAGTATTGTATTATTCTGACTGACATGTGACCACAAAATTACTTGTCTTTTAGAAAAGCTTTAAAATCAATCCCCTTGAAATGAGTAGAAACAAGTCTACTTTTTAATGAATTTGGAATTGCTATGTTGGTTTTGTTTCCCTGATGACTCAGATTCACAAGGAAAGATCACATAGACCTTGCTTATTTAGCTGAATAAATAAAACTGGCGATCCTCTTTTTACTAAGACTTTCCAGTCACTAGCTTGGTGTCACAAACTTTAGTTCACTTGAACTGGAGATCTGAGATGTAGTCTGCTCAGCCTCAAGAAATCAAGTTTCCCCACCCTGGATTATGCTTTATTTCCAGTGAGCGGGGCAGGCTCACTGGATCAGATCTCTGGTACGCAGATCACATTGGTCACTGCCTGGCCACGCTTCAAACCATGAAAGAATAGGGCAGCCACCCCTCGGGTGGGTTTACTCTGCTGGTATTGGGAAGATGAAACCCTTTTTGGCCCAGGTCAATCCTAAGAAAGCTGTCTCCCTCTGACCATACTGGGCAGCTGTTCTACGAGATATTTTCCGTCTCCTCTTGAAACTTGTGGTGGATAGGACTGAGTGAGTGTTTTGGGAAAGAACCGGGTGGTTCACAGGTAGATTGAGTTGTAAAAACCTCTTTGTTTAATCATATTTTAAAAAGGCTTTCAGGTAGAAAAATAGGGAATAAGGGCACTTCTGTAGAGACATATATATATATATATACACTACCCCATGAGCATCTCCTACCCGGGTGAGGAAAATCTCTCTCTCACCTGGCCACCAGATGGGGACATTGCAAAGATATTGATTAATTGGCAAATTTATCATATCAGTGAGTCATTTGCGAATAAAAATCATCTTTCTTTGTCTTTTATTCCACATTTTTATAAGCATTGAGTGCAGATGAAATGCCTTACCAATTAATTTGAAAGAACATGAAAATGCCCTTAAGAAAACACCCAATAAAATTTCAAAGGATTGTTGCAATTTTTTAAAGCTTTTGGATGTTGTTTGTTGCTTTTGATTCCTACTTCTCACTGTTAAACATAAAAGGCTTTTTCCCTTATGGAGAACATTACAAAATCCTACTTTTTATTGTATATGAAAATACAGAGTAGGTTGTGTTTTTCATTTGATAGCCATCATCCATTTTCATGATAGGTTAAATTATCCCACTATTTTTCATAAAGAGAAAGAGCTTGATTCTGTTTTGATTTTGTTCTTAATCCTGTAAGGCTGCTGAACAACTAGGAAATTTCTCTGCAAGATAAAAAATATCATCATGGTTTCAAGTTTTTTATGTGTGAAGTTTGGCTTTAATATATTAAGAATGAGGGTTGTCCAGTTATAAACTAGAAAAAAATATATAAACGTGTAAAATTCATGGAAACTCATTGATGTAAAAGTCCACATTTTACAAAAATCAAAATTCTTGATTGAAACTTTCAAGATGTATGTTTGAAGTAATAAATTATGGATTTCCATGTTAAGCAGATGATTACTTAAGGTATTTTCTAAAGATTATTTTTTTCTTATTGATCAAGACCTTTCTTAGAAAATATCATATATGAGATGATTTATAACTGCATGCTTCTAAATAAAAAGTAGATAAATTCTTTTACTCAGTGCCAAAAATTTATTAATAAAAAGGAAAAAACAAAAGCTCACTTACAGAACTGTGATACTCCTTAAGTAGAAGTTGGGCAATTTATAAGCTGACATTAATTTATGCCATGTCTGTAATTTTTATCATGAGAGATAAGATAGAAAATGTCCTGCAGTTTGCTGATATGATGAAGCAAACAGATTTGATGAGAAACAGCAGAATGAAAACACATTAGATCTGTTTAATGGGTCTCTTTCTAGTACTTCAATAATGTAAAAAGAGTATTTCTGAAATTTTTGAAGATTAAGGATAGCTCTTTAAATTTATTTGATAATAAACTTCTGTTACCCATACTGAGCTGCATTCTGCATTCTCTTTTAGAGTGAAAAAGGTGTAACATAACTTAATAAAAAGCATATTTTTTGCTGTGGGTGGAAACAAGCATGTGAAATAGTTTTTATTTCAAAACTTTATTTTTTAAGAAGCAAGTGGGGAAATTGAAGGCATACTTAGTTCCTTATCTTCCCACAATTTATCTTCCCACTCTGAATAACACTGTTTGCACATTTATATTCAGAGTATATAAATTCACCCAGTTTAGTCAAGCTGTCTTTCTATAACGTGGTTCTGCTCCTTTCCTAAGCAAGTTGTCTTTTGCCTTTGACTTTCAGTAGTACTTTTAAATGTTTCCTAATTTTCTGCCTTTGTTTTTGATAGAGAGGCCATGGACAGCACATATGCATGACTATTTGAAGAGATAATACCTGTTGTATATACTCTCTGTGAAGGTGACTGTGTCACTATACATCCAATTCTCTCATCTCAAGAGGCTGGGGGTTTTGGTTGGTTCCTTTGTTTGTGCAGGGTTTTTTGCCATAATATCATACAGAAAACACTTATCTGTTTTATCTTTTGGCCCAGACACATTATTAATACATAAGAATTTGTGAAATATCTTATAGGAAATGTTAAACCTAAGTCCTCAGAAAATATATTCCTGGTTACCTTTCTGTATCTGATAATGGGTTTTAAACAAATGGGCAATGTTCATAAAGTAAGGAGTTATCCAGAGCAAATAATGCAAACAGTTAGGCTGAGCTCAGTATCTGAAAGTTATTAAGATGCAAATTTGTATTTGTTCATATTTCTACTTGCATATTTTCTGAATTGCTTTTTCTGTCCTTTTCACTTGATTTTGCATGAGGAAATATAAAAGCACTTGACATGCAGAGACAAACATTGATTAGATTTGCAGCCCAGTGCCAATGGTCCATAACCCCTGTTTAAAAGGAGATCCTGAGCTAATATTAAGGCACTAAAGGGGGTCAGTGGCATCCCTAAATGAAATACCAGATAAGTAAAAAAGATTCCCAAGTGCAAGAAGTGACGCTTTTCAGGTCAGAATGTCCTGGTGTTTTCGTGGGTGGCATTACCTAAGTTCATCTGACTTGATATGCAACAGTTCTAAATCTCTGCCTTCTAAATCTCTGCCACATACAAATAAAGAAAGTTTCTTTAAAAACCAAGCTAACACTTGTAGAAATCTGCAGTTCAAGAAACAAATTCTCACTCCCCTCTCTTGTTTTCTTCTGATAGCTAGCCCCAGTGTATTAGCTTGTCATCTGCTACTGGCTTTTCTGGAGAGGGTAGTGGTGCTCATCCTTGTCCTCTCACTCTTGTTTACTATGCTGGTGTTTCCCTTACTTGTTATGCAGCTGGGACACACAAGGGAAAATACAAGTCTGTAGAATATAAATAATTATGGTAAATCTAAAATGGGATTCCAGTTAGATGAAGCACAATGTGCTTCTGCTAATTTTGGCTGGCAAAGGGATCCAGCTGTACAGGTTACATCCACAAAATAGGTAGGAAAGTAAAGTTGTTACAATAGTCAGAGTCTTGCTAAAAATTCTGATCTGCAAGTCCACATTTTTGTATCTATTCCAAGGCATAGAGCAACAGGTAATTTTTAGCTGTAGTTCCATTTACTCCCTCAGAATTTGTACAAGCTGTAGGACAGAAGAAAAAAAAATCCCAGTGCATTTGCTGTGCCAGCTGCTTCATCGCAGTTAGAAAGAAGAGTTGAAGAGAGATTTAATTTTTTTTTCCCCTTTTCTTCTCATGCTAGTTGTCCTTTGCCTCTGATATTGACCAGCGTTTGTGTCTCTGTGTTTTTCTAGATTTTCTTCTGGCAATTTCTAGATGTGAACCAAAACGCTAATAAAAAATTAACAAACAACCAAAATGCTACTTGTACCAAAAATTTTTTTGGGAAAGTCAGAGGCAAATACTTAATCAGAAAATGCCTTTTCAGACAACAGAAAAATCTATCCACAAGATAAAAATACATGGGAAATCAAGATACACCACACCTGGAATGAGGTTTTTGAAGATAAATTTTATTACACAGATGCATCACAAATACTTTGGAAAACCAAACATGTTCCAGGGCCTCACCACCCTCACAGTCAATAATTTCTTCCTAATATCTCATCTAAACACACCCTCCTCCAGTTTAAAGCCAACCCCCCTTGTCCTATCACTGCACGCCTGGGAGAATGATTTTTTGCTCTGCCCCACTCCCCAGCACATTCATGTCTTGGGCAGCTCCTGAATCCTCTTCTGTTCTTTTGAAAGGCTGCACAGCATTTCAGGATTTTAGCAGGTTGCTCTAATGATCTCCAGGATAGGGTTGAAGGACAGCTGAATAAATGAGCCTGATGAGGGATCCTGAGGTCCCCCTTGCAAATCACCTAAAGAAAGCTGAGCTAGTCCATAACACTCCAGGAGCATAAATAATTAGTAAACAAATTAAAATAAAAAAAATGAAGCTCAACCCAAAACTTGGGTTCCTGAGTCACTTAACTGTGACCACACATATGGAACAGGGGTAGTGCTGTTCTGCTGGCATGAACATCCTCGGAATCAGAGCAAAAAAATTGCACCCTAGGTGCAGGAAGATTAGTCCTGGCTAGAGTGTTACAAGAGATGTAATGAAGGGATGGATGACTGGGACTGAGGAGGAAAACTGGGGAAAACAACCAGCTTTTTATAATTTATGCTAAGATTTTGTTTACAAAGTCATTCTAAAACTAACAGAGTGCATGTTTGAATTGTTTTGCTTGGATGCAGAAAATAATTTTTTCAGAGCTGTCACACAGATGCAGTATTAGAACTTTTGTGATCAGAGAAACAGGAAAAGTAACAACTTTCTTTTTTTTCCCCATGGACATTTCAAATGCCCAGGATAAGTATTTATGACACATGCAACCATTTCTGAAATCAAAGGCTCATTAGAGCTGCAGATAAAATGCAGTAATTAAGTGGTTAGCTGTAATTTTATTGGTAACTTTCTTTTTATGTTGATGTCCACAAACAAACTCAGATAGGGGGTCCTTCGCTGCCAGTGCTATAGAGATCTAAAGCAGCCATCGCTCTTGGATCTGTGCTATAAAACTTGTTTTTGTTGTTTAAGATCTATTTTTTTTCATCATCCAAACAAAAGGATCTACTGGCACTGGGCAGTGCTGTTTTCACTTTTCGTGTCTGTACTCTTTCCTCTCTGAAATAGCTTTGTTCTTCCTCTTATTGCTAAGAGAAAAGCAATATTGCTGAAGAAAAAGTGTCCAGGACATACTGATATGTCTGTCCTATATCAGATGTCAAAAGCATTCCTCCTAAATATTTTCATGTGCATACAGCAGACAAGTCTGAAACATGACAGAAAGGAAAGGTGGAATCAGCCAGCCTTGCTCAGTCATGTTGAAAACACTACCTCCAAATACTCTGTAGTGTACTCCTTTATTTTTTCCTGGCCCAAGCAAAGAATAAAACACCAGGCCTAAAACTTAAGGGTTTTCTTTAAACCTTACTTATTTAGAAGTGAAGTTTTTTCTTCCATGTTAAAATGTCTCACGTTAGTGTTATGTTATCAGGGTGTGCAAAAAATCCTCAGAAAAAAGCAGCCTGGAGTGTGGCTGAGGCAGTGGTTTGCTCCTCCTGGGTTTGCTCTTGAAACTGGGAGCATCCATCCTGTTACTGAGGGCTACCATGGTCTCTGTGGCATGTGCCAGGAGCAGCAGGCAGAGGTGTTTAGTGAGTGGTTGGATTGTCCTTAGCTGTTTACTTGGCTTTACTCCATAGCGTAGGATTAAAACTTCCAGTTCACAGTTTGTAAATGACAGGATTTAGATGGCTGAGAATGTGTAAAGTGAAAATCTCCTGGGGGAGGAAGAGGCAGTTCCTGTGCCGTCCTAGAATCAGGGCATTGTGTTCCCAGTTATCAGCAGTATATCCCTGGAATATGGAAAAGGCGTCTCTGGAGCATGGAATACTTCTTAATTAGACATCCTGTGCTAAGGATGCTTCAGGACAGGCTGTTGTACCTTACACTGTATGTGCTTGTACTTGCACACATTTAATCATCACATTTGATAAAGACTTCAAACATATTAGTTGATGTTTTCCACTAAAATGGTTTGTAGATGCAAGCAGCTTGGAGAGATGTTCAAAATTAAATGTAGGTAGGTAACACTTGGCTTAAGAAGTTGGTAAAGGTTGATGTTTTAGAAAGCTAAAGAAGTTGCAAGGTAATGAATAAATGTTATCACAGTTTTATCATGCTATTTGCATAAAATTATGTATCTTGTAGATTTTGGCCTATCAAGACTTTGCTCTAGCATATCTGGGTTTTTGACCTAAATTAGCATTTCTCTTGTCTTAAAACAAAGAAGAAGCAGAAATAGTGGATTCAGAAATAATGATGTACAGATATGTGTTGGTATGGTCTCTGCAAAGTCTCTGGATTGGGTCCTTACATGGGAGAGTTTCACCCAATGACTTCTGCTGTAAGGAATGCTTTGGCTCCTCTGGTCATCCACAAATCATCATGAACACAAGGGGAGAAAATTGGCTGTATTTCTCCCATGCTATTCTGCCCCTAGCCTAAGCCTAACTTTGGTCAGGAAACAACCAGTGAAAGGACTTGTCACTTTCTTTCCTAGAATTTCTGTTTGCCGGTTTCCAACCATAAACAGTTTTCCTTTCCATTTTACCTCTGAACTAACTTAAAATTAGTCTTCGAATACCTTTGTGTTTTGTGGTGAACAATTAACTCATTCCTGGGGTGCTTTTCTCTTTTACTTCTCAGAGTAGCATTATGCAGTATGGTTCTGGAGATCCTTGCCTGTGGTCCAGTTGTGCTTTCTGGCTTGGCAGAGCAGGGCTGTGGAGACCCAGCTCAAGTCTGGAGCCAGCAGTGCCTGTCAGCACAGGGAAGCAGCCCAGTACCCTGCAGTGATGCTCACCACCCACACTTTCATAAGTGCTTCATGTCAGGACCTCAGCTCCACAACCACAGCCCCTGCTTCAGCTCAGCTTGCAAAACTGTTTCTTCTTGGAGAAACAAAAGCAATAAAAGTCAAAGGTGCTTCTAATGATAAGAAATACTGATGAACAAATCAAGGTGATTAGGGAGTTTTAATCACACCCTCCTTTGTGTTGAGCTCATTGTCTACTGTGGAATTGTTAGAAATCATAAAAGTCACTGTTCTATTTTTTATGTCTTGCAAAACTCAGCTATTATCTCACTCATGTCTCTCAAGGATTAAGATTACAGCTGGGTATTGTTCCCTTTCATTTTAGAAAAGAATACAACTTGCAGAAGAAAAATACAACTTGCAGAAGAAGATATTCTTTTATCTTCTCGTGCTAGATCCGTGTACAAACAGCTCATATTGTCCTCAGCTGATTGAGGCAGTTTTCAAAAGCAGAAATGCACAGGTAAGACGTTCTTCAAATTTTAACTATTACCTGTGACACTCAAGTGAGGTTACTGTACTATTCTTGACTCATACAAGGAAAAAGATTGTCTAAAGGTTTGCTGCAGGAAAGAATAGTGCATATACAGTTCTTGGAAAATGACATCTTCCCTTGTAAATCATACACAGAAAGCGGGTGTCCATTTTCATGAACTATACTCGGGCTGCTTGACATCCTTTTCATTTGTAAAAAGCAAAGAGAAAGAATGTGGATATTATAGTTTTGAATGAATCTTCATTGTGTTGTTTGTTCCTCAGTAGCATTTCACACAGAAACAGAGACTTGCAGTTTAAGTAATTCTGATGATGAGTGATCAAGAAAGAGTTTCCAACTTGCAAATCAGATTTGCTTCTTAAATGGTTTACTTCTTCTGCCAACTTGTTATTTAGCAGCATGTTAGTATTGTAAAAAATACTAAAAAATAGTTGACATTAATTGTGCTTTGCTTGAGCAAAAACATTTCTTGTTAAAGAAATGTTATTCACAGAAATCGAGCAAAAACATTTCTTGTTAAAGAAATGTTATTCACAGAAATGTCCTTTAAGTCTAAAAGCAAAAAGTTAATTTTGTTATGCCTAAACAGACTCTCTTTAAGGTGAGTGAAATTGATAGTAATGTAGTGAAGAAATGGCAAACGAAACTGGCTTTACAGTTGGAAATTTCCTTAATAAATCCAGATGCAGTTCTGCCTGGTGCTATACACAGTACTATACAAAAAAGCAAGCCTATCAAAGATTTAATTGATCAAGTATCAGAGAAGATACTGCAAGAAAATGCAGTTAGGGGGATTTTTATGATACATAAGCTCATTTTTATATGACTGAAATTGCTTTGGTGATTTTTATTCTACAGCATAATGGTAGTGATGGACTTATGGACCACCCAGTGAAACAACAATTTGTAGTGAAGATTTTGGCTGTGGGAAGCTGTGCTTCATAATAACATGCAAGGGCACTTAAAAGTAGGTTTTTAGGCAAAAAAAGAGAAGTTTTGCTTGCTCTGTGATTATAATAGAGATGGTCTAAACTTTGTGTGAGTAGAGACAAAAATTCTGGTCAAGTCTGCTAACATTTTCATGTAAAATATTAACCGCTTCTATTAAGAATAAATGGCAATACATTATTTTATAGATATATTTTCTCATTAATTTAAGACATTGTCAGGTATATGATGCAGCATATTATGTTCTAAATTCTCAAGTTTATATCTCCAAATAGTTACTGTTACTTCTGAAGTTCCTTACTGTCTAGTGATTTCTCAGTATTTTGCTGCTTTTCTTAGCATTACTGCTGGTTGTGAGGCACTGTTTGTTTATTACCAGTATTAGTTTCTTAATGAAAGTCTCTTCAGGTAGATTTTAAGCTGTATATTTGAAGATGCTGGAGAAGGGATGAAATTAAACAAGGTCTATTTTCATGGGAGCTTGAAACATCTTTATATATATTGTTGTTTAAAATTTTCATTTTTCTTTTCATTTAGAAACAAATTTGGATAAAGTGGATTGATACATGGTGATGCCTACTAATTTTTTCCAAGTCTCGCGAAAGAGAACTTGATTTGATGACTTTATTGAAAGTTAATTATTGTTAGTATATTATTGAGGAACCACTTAATAAAATAAACGAGGAAGCCTATAACACTCCTAAGTTCTCTATAAAATACTGGTTTAGATGTAGGCAAAGAAGACTTTGGACTATTCTGAAAACAGGTAGAAAAGAGCAAGAAATTTTACTTTTCATTAAGAAGAATGTTAATTTCTCCTCTCACAAATGTGGTTATTTGAGGTTCATTTTTATGTTTTAATGATATATGACTAATAGGAAATGTGTTATATTAACACTGGTTTGCATAATATCTGAAACACTCTGCATTTTAATATTTTTGAAGGTGATATAATTGACAGATGGAAGTAGCAGCCAGCCATAGGCCCTGTCAGTGTGTGGATGTCACCTTCTAGGACTACTGAAATGACAGATTTCAACATGCTTTGGCACACAAGACTCTATGGATGATTTGCTTTCCAAAGTTATAGATAACCCAGTAACCTGTAAATATCAAAGTGCAGCTTTGCACATGTGGATGACTGCCCTGACCATAAACAATCTATTGCTGACCCAGTCACCTCTGTACGTTAACCGTATGTTCTCACAATGCTAGTGTGGTATGTCATGTATTGAGTCAGTGTCCCAGGATCTTGGTTCTCCATCTGAATTCCAGAGCCCATCTCCAGTCTCATGGCATGTGTGAGACCTTTCTCTGGTGCTAAGTCTGTGTGCTCATGAGCTAAGCTATCAGTCCAGTTTTAGAAATGTTGGGAACTTGGGATGGTGCTAGGCCAAGAGATCGCTTTGTTGTAATCAATGACTTGCCTTTGGTCAGTCCAGAGTAACCTACAGACAGAGGAACTCTGGCAGGTTATTTTTTTAACTTGAAGTTAGGCTGTGTTTTTTGTTGTTCTTAATGGGTTTTACCTCACCTTACTCATCACTACATTTTGCCCTCAGCTGCTAACAGAATCTGATCTGTTTGTTCATGTATTGAATCACCACAGCTCTTGAAATTGAAGTTCCAGATTTACCTTAGGCTTTGACTTTTTTTTTTTTTTTTTTTCTGTAGTCTTGCTCACTCTAGTGCATCAGGGCTCAGGCTCTTTGTTCAGTGCAGAATCAGACAGCAAACTGTGCTGTGTGATATGGCTTCCAGAAACCAGATATATGGTTGCTTTCTAGTGAAGTCTGTGGGACAAGGAATTAGGGAATATGATATTAAAGCTGTAGGGAGGTGCCTCAGTTTCTGTAATGGCAGCAGTTGTTAATTGAGCTTGATTTCAGGTCCAAGGTTTACTGGTCTCAGGCAACACAGACAGAATGAAGGTGGACTGCAGGGTTTTGGGAGATCAGAATTTTCCCTTCATGACAGGGATGTAGGAATGGACACTTATGGGAAGTGAGCAATTGAAAAAAAAAAAGGAAACCTGGTTTTCTGTTGTTTTTTCAGCATGGAAGGTGCTACAATATTTCTCCTTACCAAATTTATTTGTTAGACAAGTTAGTCCTTTTTCCCTTTCAGTTTAAATGAATCAATAATAGCTTTAAGCAAGAAATTAAAATGGCTCAAAGTAATCAATATTTTTCTGTTAATCATCTCTGTAAAATCTTTCTTTTAAAATTCAGCAATTGACGTGTCATCTCAAGTCTCTTCCTTTAACTAGAGACATCACTGTTTAGGCAGCTCAAGTACTGGCAGTGCTCCATTCATTTGGCACACCTGCTTTTTGTCATGAACTGATGGCTGTACAACCACCTTCTATGAGCGAAAGGAGTGAAGAGAGTAATACAAGTAGGAGGTGAAATTTGTCACTCAGTTTCTCCTGCTACTTTCTTCGTCTGTTTAGCCAGTATGTAGTGCTTTCTGTATGAATTGAGGACTGGGATTTAGACAGGAAAGTGATAGTGACTAAGAATATGGAGTGTTGAATTAGAACAAAACAGATATATTGGAATGCCTGCTCAGGTGCATGTCATCAGTATATTTTTGTGTGTTTGTTTATACATCAGTGTGCTTGTGTATTCCCCAGCGGCCTTTGTTCTTTGCCCATTTTGATCCCTCTTCATATGGTATTCCAGGCTTCTAGTCTTATAGCTCAATCAGGGCGAAGTTGTGATTGCAAAGATAGTGAAGGATAAATAGAATTAGAAAAGGAAAAGCACAACATGAAGTCCTTGTGGACTGTTTCCTGCTATGTAAAAACAAGCTGAGAGAAGAATATCTGTCACAATACACTCCAGATTAAAAAAAATAAATAAATCATAAACCCCATAAAATTCAATATGAACTGCTGCATGTTATGTTCAAAATGGCTACAAACTTTATGTATCTAGTCATATTTCCCTCTGATCTCCCAGGGATAGGTGGTCACACTGTAACTTTAAAACTAAATTCTATGCCTAAAAATACACTCCTAAATTTTAATATTTCAAACCCCAAATCACCTGCTTCACTATATGTTATGTCAACCAGCTCATTGAAATGACAGGTCATATTTCATTATGTGAGCTATTGAACTGGTGTGCATTTCTGCCTTTTTTTTTTAAGGAAAAATATGAAAAAATTTTGTAAAATATAGTCATAAAATACAGCTTATAATAACATGGCCTTTATGCATTTTAACCATTGCATGTAGGGATGGGTAGTACCTTATTACAGGGACCAAACAGGGCAAAGGACTTATATATGACCTGTGAATCTTAGTAGGATATGCATGGTGGAGAATGGGGTCATAACTAAAATCTTGAATTTGGAGCTGTGCTGTACATGCCCTATGAAGCTGCCAAAACCCTCTGTATAAGACTGAGGAGAAGCATAAATTACCTGGAGGGTCCCTTTAAAAACTCAAGTACTATCCTAGAAGTAAAGCAAGATGTTAAATCTCGTGATTTTGTTGTTTCCTAGTGCAATATATGCTGGAAATCTTCATGGCAAATCAATAAACTGCAACAGTTTCTGTTCTTGGAAAGATTATTTCAGTCCCTAGGCTTCTGCGCAGTGATGTTTGAATTTAGCTTTTCAGTATGCTAACAGATTAGATGAGACCTCAATTATACTCTGAAAATAAAGATCTGGATTTGGGCCACATTTCATTTATTTCATTCATTTATTCATTTATTTCTCTTCTTCCCCTGAACTCAAGTCTTTAAGTAATGGAAGATGTCTGTGTATGACAAATGAAGATCATTATAAATGTGTAGAATTGGAATGAAATCAAACCCAGCAATATTTTAAATAATTGTTACCCCAAAATATAGTCACCAAGTAAACAGGGGAAAAGAGGAGGACTGAGTTTCTAAATTTTTGATAGAATTACTATCATGTCCGAATGTGTTTTGGAGTACACGAGAAGAGGTAGAGAAGTAAAACCATCTGTTTAGTTGCCTCTGGTGCTTGGGAAAGGGATTTATCCAAGGCATGGGTTATTAATTGCATTGGGTTAAGACTTCTATTCCTGTTATATATTTCCATTCTGTTGCTCTGAGATCCTGTGAGAAAAAGGTAGGACCTGCTCAGTAGATACCAGATATTACTTTTCTTTGTCTGCAGAGCAAAGCTGTCTTTGAATGTTTAGGAGGAGTGAACAAACCTCAGTATCATCATCTCGGTATACCTGAAGTTCTCTGTTTGGGCAAATTGTTTCCAATGTCAAGCAACTGAAGGTGGTTGATTTTTAATTTTAGTTTAACTGAAGCTTCACTATCCCTGCTTATCATAAGACACATATGTTATTCTTGGTTGAACTCTGAATAATGTAGGAAGAACTTCTGCCCTTGATATTGTCAAATCTCATAAAAACCTTTGAGATTTAGAGCAGACCTTCTTAGAACTCAGTGTCTTCCCTAGATGACAAAAGCTGTTTGATTTTTCTGAAATGATACGTTTACTAGGAACTGGTATGTTTCAGATACCAACTCAGATATTTCTACTTGAGGGTGTTATTTTTTCAAATAAGTTCATTTCTTGCACTTTGGTGCACTTCATGTTTTGAAGTAAGCTATTCAGATACCTCAGGATGCACCAGTTATAAATCAGTAAAGCGTTTTCTAATGAATATTGTCATTTTCCAAAGTTTCACAGTGAAAAGACTAAATATAAATTTATAGATTTGTCCCTAAAAAAAAAAAAAAAAAAAAAAAGGTACATCTTTCAAAGAGAGCAGAAAATGCAAGTATGACCTTGGAAGCTGACCTGCTCACACCGAGCCATCTGAGCTCTCTGAGTGAGACAAAGGCCAAGAAGCCGAGGAGAGACAGTAGTAGACTAGGAGCCAGTGCTACATGAAGGGGATAGGCTGAATGGACATAAGAAAACAGAGATGAGGGTTGAAACTTCTTACAGTCATTAGAGAAATTCAGAAAGCTGGCCAGGTGTTTCTTTGGATAATTACAGTAGACTTCTAGGAGATATAAAACTTACACTTAATTTACAAAAGGATCAGATGCTCTGAGTGATGCCAGCTGCACTTCTTGTGATTTTGCAAGGCAGAGAAATGTATATTTCTGCTTCTCTACATCTAGATATAGCCCACTTTTTATTAAGTGCTTGTAGTTTTGTCTCTTATCTGACCAGTGAAAGGAGAGATTTGAGATTCCCTTGCAGTACTCTGAACTAAGAGATGTTTTCAGTTATGAGGAGTGCAAGAAGTAATGTGTCAGAATGGATGGCAGCTCCCGACTTCACAGGTTAAATATCTGCCTGCAGCCATATTTTCACTAGAGAACTGCAGATGCCTAAGTACAAGATACATAAACATATTGATGATTTTTGCAATAATTACAGAGACGTAAACTGTGTGAAGGTTTTAATTTTTTTTTCATTTTATATTGTCTTTACTTTTTGGGAGTTAGCATGTTTCGACATTGTCATTCATACCATGGTTACCCTACTGTTTACTTTGATTATTTGGGCACTTGCATGGATGTGTGGCAGAACATGACTCCTAAAGAGTTTCCCAAGCTACCATCTGCGAATTGACACCTTAAGTAACTGTGTGCATTCGCATAGCCCAGCATGGTTGAATACTTAAATGCATTTTCAGCCACAGTATAAAAGTTAATTTCAAAAAAACCCCATTCAACAAAAACCCTCTCATGTTATCATTTCCTACCTTTTAAAACTTTTATTAAGTACATGTTATTTATATATGAAAGTGTAATTGCAAGCAGGCATGGTGTCTGAGCTGGTGGTTAGTGACTAAAATCAGCAGGACGTAATTTTTTGGCTGTCTCCATGTACCTAATTTAGGATGTTGTTGCCTAAATTTTTGTTTGATATATTGATATCAAGTATCTTAGGATCTAATTCTCATATTTGGATATGGTGATAAGTAGTCTGGTATAGGACTGTGCCATTAATAATGTAAATCATCAGATTGAACACGTTATCCAGGTGTACTAAGAGTTTTAAGAAAAAAAAAGGTTCTTTATTTCATTATTCATGTTGTTATTTTTGTTATGACATTAGCTCTTTATTGGTGATACATCTCTGCAAACAGATGAGCTCTTAGTTGGAGCAGTGAAGCGATCACCTCAGCAGAACAAAATGTATCACTGTGCTTATAATAGGATCTCCATGTCTGATATACTTTGAGTAGAAGCATATGTTTTAGTTTATTATCTGTTGGTGGGGTTTTTTGTGATTATTCTGTGGGGTTTCATTTATTTTAAATACTGAAGAGTTCACCATTTAAAAAATTATTTAAAAAATACTTAAAATACTTTTATCTACTCCACAATCAAGAATGCCTGTATCAAATTGAACACCAGTGCAAAACATTTTAAGTATCATTTTGCCACAAGTGGAAAACATGCAAGATTTCATCTCTACCCCTCTTGTTTTGCTGTATATTCCTTTTTACTAATAGTAAATCTCTTAAGATTTTGTTCATAATTTTATTTTGGGATTTCTGATTTTTTTTTTTTTTTTGGTCTGTTTCTGATACTAGCTTCTATTTTTCTCCTTCCCTTAGGCCATTAAAATATTGCTCTAGATATTGTCAGGCAATAATTCGCTCATACATTACTCATATAACACTCTGTGCACTGCATATTATCTTGTGCAGTTATTTAATTAAAGCACAGTTATAGGGTGCCAACTTACCAAAGCAGATAGATGAATCCAAATTTCACTTGGAGATGGAAAACCTTTGAATTCAGCTGCAGAAAACAAAAGACTCATTGTCTGTAAAAAGAACTGGCTTTTGGGAATGTTACTTATCTGCATGAGTACAATAAATGCACTTTACTTTGAAAAACTCCCCAGAGGGTTAATGAGGCTTGTTTGTTTGCTTTTTAGTATAAATCTGGTTGGGCTCAAGGGTTCCCATTACACCAGTGTTATGAGTACAGCCTTCTGGTAGAATTACTAAAAAAGATTTTCAGGTAATATTACAAATGAAATTGCAATTGAGTTAATACTTATTTAAACTAACCCAGGTGCTGGCAGAAGTTGAAATTTTTTTACTTAATTTTTTCTTATTGTTTCTTGCATTGTGTTGTGTTTTTTCATGTATTTTGAAAACAACTTTTCTAGAAGCATCAGAAGATTAACAGAGACCACTAAGCTGAGGCAGCTAACAACTGGGGGATGAGAGAGAATAGTTTCCTCACAATGTGTTTTTTCTTTGTTTGTTTGTTTGTTTGCTTTGTTGTTGGTTTTGTTTTGGTTTTTGTTTCTTTAATCTGCCAAGCCTCTCTGTGCTCTGCCTTTGGCCCAGAGTTGTCAAGCATTTGGTCATTTTGGTTCTGGAGTTTAAATTTCTGGCTTCAAAAATATGAATGTGAAGTGAGTTAAAGCTCAGCTTTGGTATTTGGGTACCAACAATCTTAGAATATATGTCATAGAAATAAAACTAATATCTGAATTAATTGTGTATGTATTTAATAAAGATGGGCTGTTTCCATTTGGGAAGCCACATTTACAGAAAGAACGTTCCTGTCATTTAGCTGAAAATATTTGCCCCAAAGAAATTTGTTGTTCATATGATAGAGCCCCAAAAGTAAAACAAATCAGAACTGAATGAAATAGGTGGATTTCTTCCAGGAAACAAAAATGTATTGGAAAAAATGAATATGCAATGAGAATTAAGGAAGGGTTATAAAAACATATCAAATTCAATTAGCAGGATAATTTAATAAATCTCTAGTCTAATGAAAGAGTAGCACTCTATCCTTTCACCACTTTTATTAATGTTACTAATCTTCATTCATATGATGCTGATCCTTTTTCTGTTAAAGAAATAACTTCTGGGATACAATAGCATTAGGAGGATATATTAGCCTGTGAAAACAACAGTAAGCCTGAGATAAAACCAGGGAAGACAAACACTAGAAGGAGTGTAAGGCTGATGCAGTTTCCTTTCCATCTCCTAAACTGCAGTTCAGTCCACACGGGAGCATGATAAGTTTTTGTTCCATCAGCATGATTTAAGTGTACAAATCTGTGCTAACAGCAATGAACAAAGCAAGATTAAATCCATTTGTTCTTACAACAAAACGTTGATGTTGCGGGGATGTAGCCATGTCATCCAGACATATTGCTCTTCATGTGCAGGGTTGGGCAATAAGGAGACATTTGGAGGAAGACATGGGCACGTCTGAACTGCAGTGACTGGCAATGGGTATCAAGCTTGGAGCAAACTGAAGGCATGAGCTTATCAATGGAGACACTTGTGCCAAGCTCTTGAGAATTTATTTAAGTAGGGATTAGGGGAGTTTTTTGCACATTTTTAAATACATGTATTAAACAGAGTAATTTAAATTAAGGTGAGTTAAATGAGTAGGAGCACAGTGATATCTGTAATTCAGGATTTTTTTGTTTTCTTTTTAATGAAAATATGCTGTACTGTGGCAGTATTTCTACAACTGAATTTTTCAAAGAATTTTTAGGCTGTGTCACCTCTGCATGTCAAGCCTCAGAGCCTGAGGCCAGTGTTTGAGCTCTGGCACATTGAGCATGTCAAGTGCAGAGCCCCAGTGCCCCCCAGAGCACCTTGCAAGCAGACAGATCAGCCAGGAATGAGATCCAAAAACAGGCATCTCCTATTTGTTTCCTGTTCAAGTAAGTGAGGCTGCGAGCTGGGGCTTTCATGTTTCCCAAGAGCAGGGAGCTAAACTGCTTTTGAATAGCTCTCCGTTGCCTCTCCCTTATCCAGGGACTGGTACAGCCAACCAGTGAAAATAGCTTACTAGCAGCACAATTTCACAGTAAACTGAGTTTGTGGTCTGCATCAGTGTAAAAGATGCTAATATTTTCCAGAAGACTTGTTCTTTTAAAATAGTTGGTATAATCCCGCTTGTTTCCAGAAGGCATCTGAGAAGAATGGTCAATAATTTCTTCTGGAGATGGAAAGGAGAAGTAGATTTTTGTGTTAGAAAAGAATTCAAAATATGTCTGAGATTATTTATTGAACAAATATTTGGGATAAAATTCAATTTTTTATCCTTGATTTCAAGCTCATATGCTGAAGCTATGTCCCAGAGGATGCAGTCACTGACTGTCAGTTTGCCCATGTGGACTGCAAAAATGGTATCAGATGCTGCACTGTTTTTTTCCAAAAAATCTTCTTCCTGCTTCTGTTCAACGAATTTTTGTTTCCACAAAAGCGTATTTTTATGTTAAGTATTTATTACCTTAGTCTCTTCACAGCCTTCTCATAGGCTGTGTAAAGAAATCAGAATGATTGCCTTAAGAATACAAGAACAAATAAACCAGTTAAATACAATTTAACAAATACATTAGAAAACATGGTCAAAACCAAACACAATCCATTTCTTTTCACCCTCTACTCTCTCTTCCATCAAGCGGAACATCAATTTCCACTGCTTCTAGAAGACTGAAGTCTCCTCAGTTTTTAACTAAACTCTTTCACTAGAAAGAGTTCACAGAACAGTGAGGTAAGCAGAGGAGCATACAAAAGTGAGAAAAATGAATTAACCTTCTTAGTGTCACATTATTTTCATATGTGATTTTTGCTTTTAAATGCTTTTCTAATGTATCTTCACATCAGAAAGCAGAGTGGGCAGGGAGATATCATGTTATTTTGCAAGAACATGAGTTCCCAGAAATGCTTTGTGTCTTGGCAGGTCTGGAGAAAACCCAGTGTGTAGAGTTCCCTCCAGAACCAATTCCCCCAGTTCACTAACAAAAGCCAATCAGCAGGTAGCTAAGAATTTGTCTCCTCATTGTGACTTTCAGCAGCTGGCAGTGCAGGAGCCACCAGTGAGGCCAGTTTCAGCCTCGCCTGGCAGTTTGGAGCTCCTTGGTGTTTGAGCACCACCTTGGCAGTTGCCCAAAAGCTCCAGCCTTTCCTATCTTTGGTATCTGTAAAAGCCACACTCTTAGGCAGATGCATGTAAATAAGTTAGTATAAATTAACCAGCCTCTAAAATAGTGTTAATGTGATAAGTGAGTAGTTTATGACTATGTTGTTTTCTCTGTTTCTCCTCTGAAAACATGTGAAAATATTCATTGGATTGTTGCAGTAGCGTAAGAACCTGTGGGACGCTGGGGCTGCAGGGTCCTGACAAAATTGCAGTGGGATGCTGAAATTCTGGGGTTCAATGACAGCACTTTCTGTCAGCCCCAGAGTGCAATGACAGCTTGCAGCTCTGAAGGGTATTGAGGTATAAAAGTGATTTTAAAATGGCATGGTTAAGAGACACCTGACACTGACAGTTGGAAAGGTCTTTAGGTGACATTAATGCTGCTTAAAGTGGTGAATAAGAAAATCAGTGATATGTGGTAAAGCTTACATACACTTGATTTTTTAAATATGTTACTGTGTAAATCACTGATTTTGAATGATAAATGTGATGTTGCTTTTCAAGCAAATAAAATTATATGTGGAAAGCTGGAGCAAGTCAAGTAAATGTGATTACTGTTTGAAGTCCTTTTTAGAGGCATTTTATTTGGTAATAGTTTAGGCATAAGATAAAGTGGTTTCTAATGGATAATGCAAAATTTCTGACCTAAAAGTAAGAAATAAAAACATTACCTGTTGTCCAAAAAAAGTCCTAAAAAAATATTAGGCTGCTTAGTAAACAGTAAAGGGGATTGATATAGAGATTGAATTTACAAATCTACACATCTGAACACTGCATTTCTTAAGAATATTTTCTTAGGAAGTGGAAGGAAGGAATTTTAGCAGAGCCATCAAAATTGAAATACAACACAAAAGATGCTTGNTTTCCAAAGCCTTGATTTTCTTCTATAAGTAGTGCTCTGCGGGGTTGAGAACTGGGATAAAACACAAGCCAGTAAACTCTCTACAAAAATCATTTCAAGCACTTCCTCAAAATTGGCCATAAATAGGGTGGGATTTGAATGTGACTTTAAGGATGTTGCAAAACTTAGCAAGAGAATCACAGGCTGTTTTTCCTTATTTACATTCATTATTTTTTCTTTCCTGAAAATGTTTTTTTCTGTGAGATTTATACAGCAACTCTAGAGCTCCCAATTTTTTTGCCAGAAATATATGTATTTTAGAAGTACAGTTTCAGTGTCTCTGCCACAGTCATGAAAGCAGGTCTATAAATTAGTATGTTAACAGGACAAGAGCTAGGAAAATATATCTTGACAGCTTTAATATTGGGTACTGAGAAATAACATGAGATAAAGAAATTGTTGTGTAGTAGCATATCAGCTAGTATAAATGTGACTGGCAATTTTTATTTGTATATGCTTTCTGTTTCTGAGCCATAGAAATTATGCAGAGAGTAAAAAAAAGGGACAACTTCAACAGCTGCCTATTGAAATTCAGTGCTTGATATTATGAAATTTGTAGATTGGTTTCATCCTGTATTTTTACTGGTCATCATTGTGACATCTGCTAAAAACTCTCATGGTAGATATTTCTAACACATTTCTCTAAGAGCATTAATGATTCGTTGTTTTGTCTTGTTTTTAGAGCTTTTTTCTTTTCATGCTCCTTGGATGTAGTGATTTCACAGGCTCATTAGCAAAGTTCTAGGGACAAACTGATCCCCAGTGGATCTTCCTCAAAGCTAAACTGAGGGCAGAGGGATTGAGAACAGTTAATTGCTAACATTAGGAGCAACTATTTGCTGGAATTATATTGAGTCCAAACAGAACTGTTGGATGTAAATGTGCTTGAAAAACATGATGTTTAGAAACTTGCTTTGGTATTCTTCTGTCTAACATCATATTTGTAAAGGCTGTGTGCTAGATTTCTTCCTAAGTTTTGAATTTTCTATAATTTTAATTGATCCCTACTCTTTTATTATTTTATCTCAAAATTCAGAATTCTACTTGTCAATAATATATTGATGTTGACTAACACGGCTTAATTTTTCTGAAACCTACCCTTATTTTGCCTGAATTACATGAATAAACCACATAGGAGGGATGGGTTTTTACCAGATCACTAACTCTTTTATAGGGAAGTATTACCCTAGTCATTCCAATTTCTGCTTTGAATAATGTGTGAACACAGAAGTCAGTGAGTTAAATGTTAATACCAAACAATATCCTGTGGCATAGTCCTGAGGCACATTTAGATGCTTGTATAAAGAAATCATTATTTGTCTTTGTAACACCTGCCTAGAAAATAACATGGAAGCATCATTGGTGTGAAAAAATGCTTTCAAAACAAGCTTCAGAATCCCTGTAACAAGGAGTTGTTCTTTTATCTGAACACCACTGTAGGATTTTTCCTGAATTAATAACTTTTGATTTACATTCAGGTTTTACTTTTGGGCTTTCTTCTACTTGGTTAGTAGGACAAGATTAAATGGATTTATTTAAAGCAAAAAGGCAAACAGCAAAAATGGATCTGGACAAGGATGAGCAGGTCTGTTTTGTGTTTTATGGAGGAAGGCCCTACAGGCAATACTGATGGTGTTCTTTGCTCAAAAGGAAGGTGCTCTCTGCTCTCTGCTCTCTGCAGTGGTCCAAACTGAGAATTGATGATCTAACCTAACAAATTGTATTGTGCTAGTAGCAATTATGTCCTGTATTTCCTTCTAATATCTCTTTTTAATCTCCAGATTGACATTACCTCAAAGTACCCCTAAGTGGAGTGGTCAGAATGGTTGTCAAACACTCAGCCCCTCTCAAATGTCAGGAAAATTGCAACTGTTAGTGAAAGAATAGTTTTCACTGACCATCACAATGTCTATCACTTTGGAGTTTCTCCAATACCAGTACTACCAAAGTACTTTCTAGTTTTCCTACATCAATGTTATTTTACAGTATTGCTGTTTATTCATTTGTATTCAGTTTCTACCTTATGAAAAACCTATTAAGTCATGACTCGTAGGGAGAAACTATACACAGAGCAGTATACTTTTCTATTTAGTTATATTCATTGTTGACATGCAAAGTAAATCTCTGAAGACTTCATTCCTTCAATTATTTTATTTATACTTAAGAGTATAATGAGGTTGCAAAGCTGTGTTTTAACCTCAGCAAATGCTGCTGTAGAAATTGAACCCTTCATTACAACTTCTTTGAAAAACCAAGCTTGAAAAGTTCACCAAGATCAGAATTCTGTCTTTATAATCTGTTACCTTAGATAACCATTGAATATGACAGGAGTAAAAAACACTCAGGTAAAAAATTATATCGAACTGTGTGTTAACTCTGATAAAACTGGAGAATACCTTCAACCTACAATTCTCTACCAAATTGGTTAAAGCAAACTCTCTTAACCTGTTTATACACAATTAGCCCTTACATTCGTCACAAGTCTAATGCATTTGTGTATAATTCCTAGTCCTTCAACAAAACCACCAAACCTAGAGCAGATACTGCTAGAGGGAGAAGGGTTACCCCTCACCATTACACATGAAATGCTGTGTAAAGCACCTTAAAAGTAGAAATTTTTGAGAGAGATGTTTTCTGCAGGTAGGAAAAAAAGGATTTATTTCACCCTATGAACTTTTGAGGCCTGGAAACTGATACTGAAGAGTAACTTTCATGTTTGATCTTGCTACGGTATTTGACATACAGATAAAAAGAAATCTAGAGATAAACATGTGGTGGACAGCTGTGAGTTTGATCTGCTTAGATTTTCTTCCCTGATGTCTGTGGATTGAATTTAATTTGGGCAATTACACATTTTTTTCTGCTCAGGTTCACGTTTAACTGCAGATTGAAATGTCAGGTTTTGCTGACCCTGTAGCTGGAGGTAAATCCTCTCGGATTTGTTTTCTGGTCATTTGTTCCAATATCATCTCAAATTTGAGGGAAAATATGTAGTTGAAAAGCTACATAGCAGGAGATTAAGAGCAGAATTACAGAATTTAGACTCAGTCTTTCTGAACTATACTGAAAAGAAGCCCAGGTATTCTGATGACTTGATATTCCTTAATTTGAACAAATTAACACCTGCCAGTGTAAGAGGCCTTATTCAGCACTCCTAGCTAATACTCAGATCTTCTTGGTTTCACCTGGAGAAAACAAGTAGAATAGGTGGTGTTTGAGAAAGGCAGAGCAGGAGGAAGCTGAGGAGTCAGTCATACGCTGTGCATGCTCACAGCTATAGGGGATAGCTCCCTGAGTTTTGTTCTCCTGATTTTTCTGTTAAGAGTCTGGCAATGCTGGGGCCAAATATGATTAGTTATAAACATTAAGCTTTTTTGAGTTTTAAGTCTGGAAAATTGTTTAGGAGCTAGAATTCATTCTCTAAAGTGAGTGATAGGTGGGGAGATGGTGCCCTTTCACCACACCTATTACACACATACATGTTCAAGTATCCTTCTAGTGGCTTGGCAATGTCTCTTACTCAAGGGTACATCAATCTTTGCCAATTCTATAAAACATTTTAGGGACAGTTTTATTGCAGTACTTTTCTAGTAAACTGACTACAAGCTACCATAAAACCTACACATTTGTGTATATATACCTGTATATTTTATTCCATAGGAGCTCTTTAATTCAATCTTTTCTGATACAAACATTTTTGTCTTTTATCACAGCCTCTCCATGAGGAGAATGCTGTTTGGGAAGGGCCAGACTTCTGTTGTACTTGTGCATGTATTATTTAGTAAGTGTTCTCAATGTCTTTTAGAAGACAGCAAGCAAAGTACTTTGCAATCATCAAGCAATCTTGTCAAGAGGAATCAGACTACGTTCCTCTCCTGTGCTGTCTGAGAGCTACTTGATCTATGGATGGCTGTTGTCTTGGTCTAGTCCTGCTGAATATCACATTGCACCTGTGCAAGCCAAATCTTACTGACTCTGTCAGCCCAGCCAGGATGATGACAAGTAACTTCAGATGCTGTAAAATGGGGGGTTGTATTCCCTAGATGAATGCACAACTACTTGCTGCCCTGAGATTCAGGAGGGCTGCAAGGAGTTAGAGCAGATTCTGGATGTCCTTGTGCTGTGGATCTTTAAATTGCAGGATTTTTGCTTTAGCCTCATCTTTGCATTTCAATCATTCATTCTAAATAGAGAGCACACCTTTTAAATATGCAAAACCAGATTTTGTAGGTGGAAGCATGTTAAGACAGAATAGTCTCCCAGAAAGTCAGAGGTTTATCTCCTACAATTCCAGATTGGTATGCTGACACTTTCTTTTGGGGAGGGAAGGTTTCATTCTTAAATAACCCCTCCAAGCTAAAGAAAGTGAGGTATGGTGAAATTCTGCTTTTTGAATTCTGCGCCCACAAGAATGCTCACCTACTGGTTTATGCAACCATATTTGACTGTTTTCATGTGTGACACATTTTATTGCAAGTGGAACCTTCTATGAATGTGGAGGTATTAAAGTAAGAGATAGAGTTGAAAATGCTTTCTGGATCTGGATCTCTAAGAATTTAATTGGTTGATTGAGAAGGATTGTTCTTGTAATATAATGTTTCATTTATTGCCATGAAGCCATATCTAAATTATGAAGAGAAAATAAATTGCCTTGTAATGTGTTTTGATTGGGGATGCCAAGCAGTAGAAGATTATAATAATAATAAAACAAATGCTAGTGAGTTGCTTTCCAGAAAGGTCATTAAAATAAAATAAAAAATTAATTGAACTGTGAATTCCAGATTGGTGTTATGATGAATCTCAGATCCAATGCAGAGAGTAAAATCTGTATATTTGAAAAACTTATGCCAGAGTTGTTCCCAGCTACACCAATGTAAGAGAGATATTTAACACTTGAAGGAATTGTGGAATATGGGACTTAAAATATGGCATCACATTAGATATTACCATCAATGCTGAAGGTATGGGATTAAAAGAGTTACACATAATAGAAAATGGATTAATTAGAAGACAATGAGCCAAATTTGGGAAAAGATTGAACTCTCTTGTGATGCTTTACCTGGAGAATGTTATGCCTGATTGGTTATGGTATTTGCCTCTTCTGTTGTAAAGTGAAACCATTTTTTAGGACTGTAATAACAGTAGTGGAGGTGGTATGAGCAATGATGAGCATGAGAGAAAGGTTTGTCACAGAGGAATGGGAACTAAAAACCATGTGCTGACATTTTTAAAACAGAAAAATGTGAAACTTTAGAAGAAAATGGTTAGAGGCATTCTTCAGTGCATGCACAGAGCTTCTGGGGTTTGTTGCAGAGGCCACTGCATGGTGAGCAAAGAATCTGAGTTCTGCTTGCTCCTGAACTTGCCACAGATCTGCTGACTGACTATGGTTTAAAGCCACTTTGTCTTTCTACATCTACTCTGCCTTTCCTTGTCTTTTCCTCTATCCAACAGTACATCTAAATGTCCAATACAGTTATTTAAGATTTTGTTTTCTGTTTGCTTGGATAACACATAGTATAAGGGGACAGTTGCATACTTCCATATTAAATTACTATTCCTCCAATATAAGCAGAAATATGAGATTTAATATGACAGCACTTCCTTAAAACTGATGTATATTTTCATTCCATGTTGGAAGATGGAACTAATTGTAAGCAAAAACCAATCTGAAAAACCTGTTCCCATCTTTACAAGCTTCTGAAAGCTAGGAGTGAGGAGGAAATTGGGTACATGATATGTTTCTGAAACACTGGAACTATAGAGAATTTTTAGAAAATCCCACTGCTGATAAAATATACAGAAATTACTAGTGGTAACAATTCTTTCTCCTTCCTGTAGAAGATACTCATCACCCTAATTGAGTCAAACAGCAGGGAGAAAGACAGTCTAGGAAAAGGAATTTGTGGAAATGTTTGGCTCTAGTATGAGTTATTATTGAGAGAAAGCATCTTAGCAGAGGCAATCACACTGAAGGTTCAGCAGAGACATCTGTGGCAGCTCAGTCCAGGAATATCCTGGCACACTTGCAAAGCACCAGCTGACCAGCTGAAATACTGCTGTGGCAGATGAGGAAGCATTTTGTAAGCCACTACTAATATCTAATTGCTAAACACATATCCACAGAGAAGATCTCACCAGGCTTTGCTGTAATTCCAAACCAGAGTTCCAGTACTGGTAAAGATAAAAGGAAAGAGACAATTGAATTGGCATAGTGGAGGATCTTTCCAGAAGTTACTTTTGGCAAATAGTTCAAGCTACATTCTGGGATTTGGTGTGACAAGTGCCAGTATCTAAAATGAAGGAAGCCAAACTATTTCAAGTGATTGCTTGCTTCACTTGGTTTATGAAAAGTCTAAAAGAAACCTTCTGAGTTACCATTGAGAGTTACATTTTTTTTCATGATGAAAAAATAGTACAGCAGAGGTATAGTGGCCAAAAGCCCTGCTGGAGGCCAGAAGTCCCTGTGTCTCACTAACTGAATACCAGTAGAATGTATGTTTCACAAAGCACTTTGTCAGCTTCACCTCAGTAATTTTTTATAACAGCAGCAAGGCCAGCTAAGGCTTCATGTTTACTCTTACACATAAACATAAGATATGGGTTATCTGTGCCAAAGTGAAATGAATTAATAGCTAAAGAAGAACTTGATATATTCAATCTATATGGTAGTTGTGCATTCTGTTGCTAATAGAAATGTTTATAGTATTCAGTGAATGGTATATTCTTAAAAACATACCTACAGCTTGGCTTTTTTAAAAAACGCAAGAAAAAGAGATGCTCGGAGCTCTGTGTTCTGGACTCTGATTGACTTTAGTTTGGGGCTGGAAAGGGACTTTCAGGTAAAATGATCATATGCATGTTAACAGTTGCAAAATATTTCTCTAAAGATGCTTTTTCTACACAAAGTGGAGAAAAGTGTATGGGAATTGCTGATGAGTTCTGACACCAGTAGTCTGATCTAAAAAAAAAAACATGTAGCTTTTGCCCCTACATGCTGTGGTGAGTTGATCCTGGCTGGATGCAGATGTCTACCAAGTTGCTCTATCACTTCCCTGCTCAGCTGGACAAGGAAGAGAAGATAAAATGAAAGGCTTTGGGTCAATATAAGGGCAGGGACAGATCACACACCAGTTACCATCTTGAGCAAAACAGACTCAAACTGGCAAGTTTGGGGGAATGAACTGGGGAAGTTCATTGAATTTGCTACCAATCAAACTAGGATAATGAGAAACAAAACAGATTCTCAAAACGCTTTCTCCACACCTCGCTTTTCCCTGGACTTAACTGAACTCCCAAATTTTCTACCTTATCCTCCTATTGAAACCAGAGCATGATGGATGGGGGGCTGCAGTCAAGAATCACACATTGTCTCTGCTGCTCCCTCCTTCTCAGAGGGATGACACCTCACACTCTTCACCTACTCCACACACAGTTCTCCACAAACTTCTTCTACATGGGTCCTTCCCACATATTACAATTCTTCATGAACCTCTCCACTGAGGGTTTCTGCCATGGGGTACAGTCCTTCAGGAATAGATTGTTCCAGCATGGAATCCCTGCAGGTCCAGAGGTCCTGACAGAAGCCTGCTACAGGATGGGCTTCCCATGGGGTGACAGCTTCCTTTGGACACCCACCTGCTCCAACATGTCCTGTTCCATGGGCTACAGGTGGACCTTTGCTCCATCATAGACCTCCATGGGCTGTGGGGACACAGCTGCCTCACCATCTGCTGCACCTTAAGCTGTAGAGGAATCCCTGCTCCAGCAGCTGGAGCACCCTCTGGCCCTCCTTTTCCCCTGACCCTGGTGACTGCAAAGCTGTTTTTCTCACATTAGCTTATTGTTCTCTTCTCTGGCTACACCTTCTCTTGTGCAATAGCTATTTTTCCCTCTTCTTGCATACATTATCCCAGAAGTGCTTGCCATCTTTGCTGATGGGCTCAGCCTTGGCCAGCAGCGGGCCTCTTTGGAGACACCTGGTGTTGGATCTGTCAAATGTGGAGGAAGCTTCTGGCATATTCTCACACAAGCCAACCCTGTGCCCTTTCCAACATTCCAAAACCTTGTCACTCAAACCCAATAAACAGTAAATCAGTAAATCTGAATGGGTGCTTTCCTGCACTTCTCCCTCAGATCACAGTTGACATTGCTTCTGAAGAGGTGTAGTTTTTCCACAAACAGGATGACTTTTTCTTCCCCAAACTGTTTGTTGTTTCCTTGAAGCATAGAATAAGGACTTTACAATTAGAAATTGTAAAGCAGGTATGTTTTATTTCCAGCTGGGACACACTAGGGGATATCTCCTCTAGACCGTGTGTACCTGGTCAAGACAAGGTCCAGGTTTAAATGCACACTGATCCCACAAATCCACACCTCCCCACCTGCCCATTCCCCGCCTTCTCCAGCTTCATATTCCAGTTAGCTGCCATGCCTCCTGGTGGTCATGAGTTGGGGTCTTGGGAGGAAGGTCGACATCTTCCTCAGGTTGATCTTCACTTCTGGGCAGGCAAGGTGGAGATTGGCTATTTTTCAGGTCACTTTGCTCTTGCCAAAGATCAGGAGCTTGATTTTGCAGGATTCAAGCCACAAAGTTCTGCTTTATGGATTTTTGACAAATATCTAGGTCCCGCTTTGCTGAATTTCAATATTATACATTTACCTATATATCTTCTACTTAGTAACTATCTAACAACCAAACTTAATAGCTAATCTTCTATGTATTTTCAGTACAAGCTATTTTTTACTTTTACAAAATCACCAAAAGCTGCTTCTAAAGTCCTGTATTTTTGTATTCATAAACATCCTCCATATCATTCTTCTCCCACCAAAGACACTCTCAACAACCCTCAGCATCTTTCTCTCAAGGTTATGTACATCAGTTCTGCATGTTGTGTCAAACCATTCTTCTTTATCAATGAGCTGAGTTTCTTCCACACAGATTTGCCTGCAGGCATAATCCTTCCCACATAGCAAATACTGTGCCAAAGTCTTCCTGCACAGCAAATTCTAGTTCCTGAATGCCTTGAGGTGAAGTTGATTAAGTACGCTAGCTTGAATAAAGCCAAGCCAAATTTATATCTTATGAGACCTTAGCTTTGTTTATGCTGATAAAACTTCGTAATACCTACTGAGAATGAGAAATCAGTTAACCCTTGGAGCAATTGATGTGTTACCATTCATGCATTAGCAAATCTACTCTAAAGCAGTGGATCTATATAGCACTTTATAGTGGCATCAAGGGGTTAAAAGTGTTAGAACAAGAATCCCACTTTGCTCTATCTTCTTCAAAGATTGTTCTGGGATGGAGAAATTGCTGAAGCTTCATCAGGAACATTGCTTGTGCCCCTATTCTTTATTAAAGATAAGGAGAGTTTCTGAAACAAAGTATTTGTTTCCTGTACTTAAGCTTTAAACTCCATATTTCTGTCTTAATATCCTTAACCATATTTCTACCTTTCTTGATGCTTCTCTGGGTTCAGACTAGGAATAACAGGAGAAATGAACCAGGAAAAATATTGTTGAAATAAGCAGGCATACTCATTTCTGCTGACTGTTCAGGTTCACGATAAAAGCCTTCAAACCCCAGCTTGCTACCCCTCAGTACAGGCTGGAGGATGAAGAGATTGAGAGCAACCCTGCTGAGAACTTGAGGGTGCTAATGGATTAAAATCCGTCCATGGCTCAGCAGTGTGTGCTCACTGCCCAGAAAGCCAAAAGTATCCTGTATCAAAAGCAGCATGGCCAGCAGGGTGAGGGAGGCACCCCCCTCCTTCACTCTGGTGAGACCCCACCTGAAGTCCTGTGCCCAGTTCTGGCTTCCTCAGTATAAGAAAGAAATGTACCTGTTACAGTGGATTCAGAGAGCCACATAAGTTATAAAGACCTGGAACAGCTTTCCTATAAGGAGAGGCTGAGACAGTTGAGGTAGTTCAGACAGGAGAAGAAAATGCTCTGGGTGCAACTTCCAGTACTTCAAGGAGGCTTATAACAAAGACAGGACCAGATTTTTTAACACGTCCTGTAACACTAGACCAGGTATTGATTTTAAAACTGAAGAGGTTCAGTTCAGATTAGATATGAACACTAAAGTTTTATGATGGAACTGGTTGCTCAGAGAGATGATAGAGGCTCCATCTGCAGAAATATTCATGGTCAGGTTGGAGCAACTTGGTCTAGCTGAAGATGCCCTTGGCTCTTGCAGGAGAGTTGGACTAGATGCCTTTTAAAAGTCCCTCCCAATCCAAACAATTCTATGATGTACAGAAGTTGACTCACAACAAATTTTGAGGAAAAAGAGGTCAGTACATGTGCATGTAGGCGTGATATACACCCTCCTATGAAATTTAAAGACTTCATGTTAAAGATGTAGAGAAAACTCAACCATATTTCAGAGCAGAGGCTGCAGTAAGTTGCGAAGCAGCAGCAGCATGGATCTGTTAGCAGGACCTTGGCAGAGGTGAGCTGTGCCAGTGTTACCTTGATGCTCAGGAGGATTTCTCAGTGCCTGCAGAGCTCCACACGGACCAGGAGAAGACTGCTGCTACTGTTTGGAGTATTCGCTTGAGAGCTAAGCTGAGGGTACACTTCACTACTCACAGGCATACACTCAGAGAACAGGTGCTGTCAGTGTACACAGGTAGGCTTTCATGGAACTTAAAGATGCTCTGGCAGGCAAAGCTGTATGGAGTATAGCTGGCTCTGGGAAAGTCGTGCTCCAGTGTGTGCTTGCAATAGGACACCATTTCCATGGCTTGGGTACATCTGGTTCCACAGCAGTCATAATTTTACTCTCCCACCTTTTTTCTTTCTGATATAATATATCCTTTAGACTTTGAAATATTCTCCACTAAAACAACAGACATCTCAGTTTAGGATAAAACATGGTAAAATCCAGGATCATTGTGTAGATAAATCAAAGCTTTCTGAGAAGTGTGTGTGCATAACTCCTTAATGTTCTTTGAAATAAATGGTAAGGGTGTATTTTAATAGAGTTGGGGCTGCTAGTGCCTTTATTCTCCACTACTTTTCCCTTCTTCCTTAAGTAGCTGAATCCTATATTCTGTAAAATTTAGGCGTATGTTTTTGATGAACACTGGCCTGCCTGCATATCAAACATCCGAGTCAGTGGCAGCTGGGAGAATATTAGTGAGTGGTACCCTGCGCTATTATAATGTCAAAGCTGGAGTGGGGTGGGGAGGGTGCTTATATTCACAGTCTGTTTACAAGTGGAACATATCACATTTTTTAAGCTTGTCCTTTCTACTGAAAGGTTTTTTTTACCATATTTCTATTTCAGAGATGAAGTCTCTGACAAAGAGTAGTGTGAAATTTTAACCAACTTATTTTGAAAAATCATAGGTCTCTAATCATAGGTCTCTAGGTATCTTTAGTTCTTAATTACTTTAAATTCTTTATTTAACTCAACCCGAGTAGTCTTTTGTTGAAATAACAAAATGTGCATTGCACTTTCTTTCTTACATGGGATAACATAATGGAAAAACTAGAGCATACTATGCCAGCAGAAGATGGTGTTACGGCATGCTGCCATCACATGTACATGACTGTCAAAATTCTTGGTGCAGTGTTTATCACTATTACACTATGTCCTTGTAGATGCACTCTTAGGTACCATTCATGTGTGTAAATCGGGAGGAAAGAGCTGCATGTACTATTTCTATAGGGAACCTTTACCTTATATTCAGCACTGAGGTTCTCATCCTGAGAATCGATTGCAGACCTCAGAGGTTGTGATTTGAATATTTTCTTTCAGGCATGGAGTGTCTGCATCAGCAGTGATCTTAATACACTCAGCTGTTTAATCAGAAATGAACGTAAGAAAAGACTAAATCAAAACCACAGCCCTTCCAGTGATCTTAGCTGTATCAAAAGAAAATAATATCTCCCATTTAATATGTCTTTTGCCTTCAATTAAAGCAGGTGTATAAACAGTGTACGTGACCTTGGCTGATAGTGGCAAGAATAACTGTGAGAGAGGAAAGAATTAAAAGAGCCAAGGACAATCTAAACTGCTTTTCAGCAGTCAGTGCTGACAGCAACACAATAAAAACATTCCCTCCTAGAAAAAATTGATGATCTTGAAAATCATCACAGAAGATCTAATCTTGACTCCTTTTGGTATGCCTACAATTGGGAGACTGCTGATGCACTGGGGTTTCTGGGCAGAACTTTTTACTCTGCAACCTGATTATTTGCCCTGTGCCTGAAAATTCCAGGGAAAAAAAACTCCCAGGCTTTATAAGAGTTCATATTTTTCCACCTTGTTTTCTAAACGAAAGGATGAAAAAGTTGCACCTTGGTTCTTCTCCTTTCCTATAGACCAATCTTATTCTTCCCAAACCTGAAAAAAATCAGCTGAGTTAGAGGACAGATTAAAAATACGAAAAAATTGAACTCCACTAATGGAAAAGCCAAATAATATTCTTTGTTTTCATAGCAGTTTTGATAGACTGGATTTGAAGAACAAAGGGATAATTTACATTCGGTATTGCTAAAGATGAAGCAAGGTTTTTTTTGGTTTTCATTTTAGAAACCGGTGGTAACTGTAAAAGAAGAGAATGAACTAAAACTAATTTCTGAAAAGTGTAGATACTTTTTATAAAAGTCCTTCAGAGGGATTTTTTTCAGTCAATCATGTTATTAATCTCATATTTCTGGTAACTTGAACCAAGAAACTTTATTTTACATTATAATACTGTGTAAGAACTTGATATTTATGCTCAAAAATACTGCATATCTGTCCTCAAGATTAAACTGCTTATATTTAAGGAAATAATGTCTTAAATTATAGTATTTCAGCGTGTGATTCTTCCATACCAAAGCCAGGTTTGCAGCATTTGTATTCTGTGAGTTACAGTATTCTGTATGGTGTTTTAACTTGGATATGAAGGAGACAAGCTCATCAATAAGGAAAGGGTTATTGTGGCATGAGTAAGTAAATAAGGGGAAAAGGAAGATAAGAAGGCTCCTTCTGACATCTTCCCTGGCCATAATCACCTTTTCCTGATATTCTATTTGCTTTTTTTCCCTCTCACTTCATACCTTCAGCTATTCATGAAGAAATTTTAGAAAAAGATAATCTTCAGGCTGACAGAGAAAGTATGACCCCTTTATGAGATTTATGGAGTTTATGTATTTTTCGCTCCTTTAGTAAAAAGAAAAAAGGAAAAAAAGTATTCTTTTTGCAGTGGTTAACATAGAATAAAATGAAAAAATCTTCCCAACCTCTTTCTGATTCCCTTTCTACCCTCATTATAAAGATGTCCCTATATTAGGTCCTATCATCTGACTGTAAAAGACCTAAATGTATCCCCTTTGGCACCCACTGACAGGCATCTTTGTATAATAGAAGAAAAGGAATAATTGGCAGTCCTTTGATGATACTTGATTTTCCCTAATGGAATAGTTGTAGAATACTTCAAGATATCATTAATAATTGTCAGTATGGGAACTGTTAGTGCCTGAAAAGCCCAGGAGCATTCAAAGCATTCAAAGATGTAATGGCAGGATGGGCAGCCCTTCCAGCATATTTTTCTTGTGCCAGGAACACTGGTGAATTAGCTGGAAAGGCATATGGACTTTTTTTTCTTTTTTTTCATAAGCAATTGTTTTAGCAAAATCTCAAACTGTGAAAAATTTCCCTTGAAGTTAATCAAAGGATCTTACAGTAGTAAGACCTGAAGGATTTAACTTAGGAGAAATTTATGGTTTCAATCTGACTACACAAGATGACCTTGTAGTTTTGCAAATGTTGTCTTTATAATCAAAATTGGCTGCTACATTATAAAAATGCACAAATAAGTTTATGAAGAGCTTATCTCAGAAACAAATTTGTATGGCAAAGAATTTTATTTAATTATACAATTAAAGGCTAATCAGGGAAGATATCTAATATATATCCACAGCCAACTGGTCTATATGTAGTCACAGTGACCTAGGCTCAAGAGCCATCCTCTGAAGACAGCAAGTTTTATTCTCAGTCAAGCAAGAGACATTTTTACAAAGTAAACTTTATTCAGCTTTAATTAAAAACAAGGGTAATCTACATGATACTTCTGAAATCCATGTTCAGACAACGATGTAAGAATATAGTTGAACACTACATTTTACTTATGAAATGTGGAATAGTAAAAGTTCTTTGGTGCAGATGCAGTTCTGGTTTAGAAAGTAAGTTGTGAGTGTGAGAGGTAGTATTTGCTACTTTCAGTATGAATGCTCAGCAAATAAAAAAAGCCACCTAAGATGACATTAAGTGGCATCTTAAGTCATGGAAAGACTAATTATTTGAGACTATTAGACTAAAGGAAGATCCTTGTGACTGAGTGAAATTTGGTATAGTTTGATGATGTTGCCATGTGGAAATATCTCTTTTTTTTGTTTGTCCCCTTTAAATAGATAGATAGATAGTGATACTTTTGTTATCTATCAAAAGAGTGAAGCTTTATGGATGTGAGCAAACAAAATATGGCACAAATGGCTTTTTACACACTGTTGTCACAAATATTTTCAGGAAACTTTATTATAATATTAATTTTAAAAAATTAATGCAGTAGATCACATGATGATATTAATTGGTGCAGAGGGTGGGGTGGAAGGAAATATTTGCAAGCAGTGTAGTGCCTCCTGATGTGCAAGTGCCTCTGTACAAGGACACAGTGTGTGCTTAGTCTGCAGACATCTGAGAAAATTGTCTTTGCTATTGGCTACTTGTCGTGAAATTTCTCATCTCCAAAGATGAAGTTTACTTAACTGACACTTAACAGCACAATCTTAACTTTTGGAGGCCACTGTTACGACCAAAAGGTGTGGTGAGGAAGAAGAATAATATAGTTGTCAGCTCAACTCTGAACTTCACTAGCTGAGTGCTTTGTACCAAAGCAAACAAGATGAAATGACATGTTCTGTTTTTATAGAATAGAAAAACTGAATGATAGTGTCAAAAGCAACTTTCCCTTACTTGTTGGAGGCAAAAAAAACCCCAAAACAACCAACAACAAAAACCCACTCTAAAACTGTAAGCATGAGTGCTGCTGAAAGAAGCTAATACAGGTATTTCAGCCAGATTTCCTTCAGGAATCTCAGTATCTCAGAAGCAATGGTAGTTTAATGGAGTGTCCACCCTATGTGTAGCCTGTTGTCAGTAAAAAGGGTAGAACAATATGAGGAGGTGTATGATGAGTAGTTACCCTGAGAGAAGGGGTGACATAGTTTGTTGCAGTATCAGAATATGTGTTGAAAAGAAATAGTAAAACATGGGGAGACACTTTTTCTTCTTGCCTAATCAATCTACTCTATGATACAGCAGCTTGAGATTTTAAAATGAAAAACATTATTCAGACAGAGGAATTTTTGCAGTAAACATCCATCTTCAGCTCTGCCATGCATGTGTAATGTAGCCTTTGAGAGATGACTTAAGACTGTAAGCAGTGAATAGTGTCATCAGAGAGTGCAAAACTGTGGAGAAACTGAAAGCTGCGTCTGTGTGTTGCAGTTAAGTCAATATACATTCAAACGGCATTGCAATTACTTCCTGAAGCCAATATGAAAGTATTACTAGAGTCTGGATACAACAAGTGACATTTTTCAGCATTAAGCTCAAGAAGTTGATATATGAATAGAGATGAAAGGAGGAAAAAAGGAGATTCTGCTGTTCATCAAAAACTGGAGAGTGCATAAAACTGTCAGCTGTAGGAAGAAAAAAAATTGGCTCTTGCCTCCCTTTCAGTTGTCACTGCTTAAGAGCCAGCAGACTAAGTATTACCCACCATCCATGAAGGCACTAGTGGAGTTGTGTTATATTTAACACAACTAGATTTGGGATCTGGGATCGGGCTGTTTGCAGCTGGCATGTTAAACTTCCTGACTAGTACAGGATCATTCCTCCAGGTCTGCATTGCTGGCCATTTTGAAAGCCTCTTTATAGTGAGATCTCCCAGTTACTCTTGTTAGAAGAGCAAAAATATACGAGAATATTTTCTGAGCAACCCCTTTTCTCATTATTTTAACTGAATCTGGAAATATTTAAGACTTATGGAATATAAAAAAAGGTAGTGAATGTTAGTGAATGGAATGCATTGACATGATGTTTTGACTCTGGCTGGATTCCAGGTACCTTCCAAAGCCACCCTATCACTCCCCTCCCCAGCTGGACTGCAGAGATAAAAGAAGACATTGTGGTTGAGATAAGGACAGGGGAGTCACTCACCAAGTACCATCGCAGGCAAACAGACTCAGCTTGGGGAAATTTATGACATTTATTTCCAATCAGATAAGCCTAGGATACTGAGAAATAAACACAAACCTAAAGCACCTTCTGCCCACTTCTTCCTTCTTTCTGGATTCAACTTAACTTGCAATTATGCCCCACCTCCTCTCTCCAAGTGGCACAGGGAGATGGTGAGTTGTCACCCTGAATTTCTACAGCCTTCTGAGAATTTTTTAAAGCCTTCTGAGAATCTCTGGAGTTTCCTAACTTTTCTATTACTTTTCAAATGTTTACATGTGAAAGCGGAGTCTTTCAAGGACTTTGTAAGAAAAACAATCTTTGTTTACATTCCTCTCCCAAGGAGAGACCTTTAATGGACTTTTGTCTCTGCCAGTGTGAATGGAGAGGTGGCAACTTCTCCCTCCAATCCAGAGACAACCCCTGGAAAACTATAAAAACCCTACTTGTAAATAAACTCTCTCTTTCCTGCCTCTGGAGCTCACTTTGTGTGCTGTGACTTCATTCCATGTCCTGTTGTGACAGTGAGTAGAGGCCATGGCCAGTTCATCAAATATGTCTGTTGTTGCTTCCTCCTCACAATCTTTGCCTGCTTCAGTGTATGGTCCTTCTCAAAAGAGACAGTCCCCCACAAACTTCTCCAACAGCAGTCCAGGCTGTAGCTCTTCATGAGCTGCTGCAGTGTGAATATCTTTTCACAGCCTGCAGATCTTCAGGAAAAGGCTGTTCCAGTGTGGATCCTGCACAGGGTCACAAATCCTGCCTAGCAAGCTTCCTTTATCCATGGCTCCACAGGTCCTGCCAGGAACCTACTCCAGTGCTACGTGGTCACACCTTCCTTTGGGCATCCACCTGCTCTGTGTGAGGTCCTCCATGCACTGCAGGGGCATCTCCTGCCTCACCGTGGTCTTTGCCATGGGCTGCAGCATGACCTCGGCTCTGGTCCCTGGAGCACCTCCTCTTCCTCCTTCACTCACCTTGGTGTCTACAGAGCTGTTACTCTCATGTATTCTCTCTCCTCTTTGTGTTTGTTTTCACACAGGGATTATTTTACTCATCTTAAATACATTACCCCAGAGTCAATACCTCTGCTGCTGAGGGCTCAGCCTTGCTCAAAGTGGGTCTGTCTTGCAGCTGGCTGGCACTGGCTTTATCAGACATGGGTGAAGTTTCTGTCCTCTTCTCACAAAAGAGAAGCCTTCCCCACTCCAAAACCTTGAAACACAAATATAATGCAATTGGTGAAAGTGAATGCAGTCATACAAATCAACTCAAACTTCCTCAATATGACTGGGCAAAACTGATGATCAAGGGCTGCAACTGTTAAGTAAATGCTGAAGCTGATTCCTTTGTGATGGAAAACCAAGAGCATAGATGAGAAATTCGTTATTTAATGAATCATCTTGGTTTTAAATAAATTTTCCCAAGAGGAGTTGAAAACTGTTCAGCCATTGTCTTTTCAGTTGTGCAGTGTGTGGCACATGAGACCAAGACTGGTTATTTCAGTCTGGTTGCCTGCACCATGAAAAAAAACCCTGATGTTCAGAGGTGTTAAATGCAATCTTAAAAGATGTACCCAGAGCTGTATGATTTCCTGTGCATGATTGTTCTTGCTATTTAGAATGTTGAGGAAATAGGGGACCAGCTGAGATGGTATTAGGGAATATTCTTTTGTCACTTCAGAGGTAAAACTGCTTCTGTGAAGAAATACAACTTCAGCTGGTGAGTGTGGGAGTCCAGGTCTTATTTGAAGTTCTCAGACATTTTCTGGTTAAACTCAAAAGCAAACTTTCAAACTATAAGTACTGTACAAATTCCCTCTTGTGTATATGACTCCAATGGGTTTTAGAATGTTATTGCTAAAAATCTTGCTACTGTGTCAAAAAACGGATAAATCAGAAAAACGGGGGGGGGGGAATACTGAGCCTTTCCCTGAACTTATAATGCTGAATATCTCATTAGGGACAATAAACAAATCCTTACAAGGCTTGCAGCCTGGCAGTTTACTGCCCTAGTCAACAGCCTGTAATCAAAAGTATAATCCCACTGACTTTACAGTGTTTGTCTCAGGCATTTTACAGAAGCTTATGTATTAAAATTAACACCGGCCTTAAGCTTTAAAGGGAGCCAGGATTTGACATTCATTAAAAAGGAAAGTTAGGACTTGAGCACTGAGTTTTGGCATTAGATTCTGCTCCAAAAGGTTATAAACACACTGATTAGGCATTTTTCATATGATTAAAGGTTTATATTGCTAGGCATTAATTGCTTTCCATTAGACTCTACCAACAAAAGACCTTGCTTGGGACCATAACTTGAAATAAAATGGCTAATTTCATGTGTCTTTTTACACACAGAAGAAAAAAGTAAAGGAGCCTGAACTGCAGATCTGCTATTTTATAAAAGAGACAGCAATATGTAGCAACTACAAAAAGCTCTGAACTTTGATATCTGACTCTGATGTTATAAAGTCTCATTCACTTTATTGCTTGTTGCACAGTGCCAGTCGCATTTGAGATCTCTTTCCTGCTGGTGTGAGGTGATTTTGTCTAGTTGTTCCTTTGGGGTTTTTTTCTTTTTTTTCAATCACCAAAATGGCAAGTGACTTAGTGTTAATTTAATGTTATCTGCCATAGGTAAACATTACTTGATTTATTCAGTCATTAACAAGGAAAAGCTAGTAAGAGAAAAAAGGTGTTAAGGAAACCAAACACAAGGAACCCCCTCAAAGGTGTTTGATATAGACTGTGTTTTGATTGAACTATTTTTGCTCTCTCCTGTTATTTCTGTGAAGCTCTTATATCTACTTGAAAAATCTCATCCAACTGAGCTTGCTTATAGTTGACAAGACTAATGCATTGTGACACACAAGCAAAGTTTTTTGTACTTAGAAATTACTGTTTTGTTTGAAGGAAGCTCAGGGCTTTCACATTTCACCCACAGTTGTGAACATATAAAAAATGTATTCTTCTATGGCAACAACAAGCATAAAGTTTGGCAGCAGAGGATATGTAGTTAGAGATTCTGGAATTCGCACAATCTTTTGTCCTGTAAGCCTAACACATGTTTTTGATCTTGTTAACATCACTACTTTTCTAAGATGGATTTTTTTTTTTTTTAAGGGACCTTGGTTTCATACAGAATTAACTCCCCTGCTTTAGAATAATAGTCATCACATGACTGAGATCATATTATGATGGCCTATTTATCTTTTCTTCAATTTATTTTAACATTACTACTGAGCTTATTTAGAATAACAAGCCTATTTATCTGCTCTAGTATTGCAGTCTGGGAGGATAAGAGAAGACAAGAAATGAATACATGGATGATAAACTAGGCTTACCACCTCTTAAGAGTTGAAATGAGCATTTTGCTGTCTATATTTAAAAGGTCTGCTGGTATAGTCCCTGCCAATTACTGTGTTGCAGATACCACTGGCATGGAATTTAATACCTGAAGACTGCACAGAAGTATCTCTCTTTTCTGACATGTAAAAAAGGTAGAAACATTGGTTTGGTTCTGTGTGGTTATTTCTGTGGTTTGCCTTATGTGGTAACTGCCCTTCAGACCTTGACAATTGTGTCCACTTTCCTCAAAAGCTGGGCAGAGGCAAATATTTTTTGCAGCAACTGAGGGAAAACATCCTTTTGGTTCCCAGTGTGTTTAAAAATGATAGTAGAGAGGTCATATCAACTCTATAATGTGTGCTCTCACCTAATCAGAGAGTTTTGAAAAGAGGGCTGAACACAAAGGAAGCACAACTTGTAATTTCCCTTGGATTTTCAAACTGAAAATGTACTTTTTTTTTTTGTCCTCTTCAGTTCCATATAATCAACACAGCCTGCCTGGGCTCACTCTAAGCCAACCAAATGCTCCTCAGAGCTATAGAAAATTCTCACATCATGCTAAAGAAGTAGTTTCCAGATTCTTTGTTAGAGTAGAAAATCTGTTTTAAACCAGCTTATTTGTGAGATACTACTGAAACCTGTCTGAGGCACTGTTGCAGAATGAAAAGTCATGGGCAAACTTTAAATTAAAGATCAAATTCTAAATCTAAGCTTACCTTTGGAGGAAACAGCATGTTATGTAAATAGCATCAAGATTAACCTGATCCATTTGCCCTAAGAAACCCAAAAAAGCTCACTTTATCCATACTGGCATAGGTTTTGCCATATTATCTATTCTATTTATAAAAACTGATCCTAAGTAAATATATATTTGCATATTAATCTGGATTGTAGTTCTCCTGAACAACAAAAGATATAGCCAGGACACTCGCTAAATGCAATACCCAAGGAAAATTAAGAAATGTTTCTTAGTTATCTTTTGCTTGCCTATTATTTGTTTCGGGTTGTATAAGTCATGACTTAAATGGGTCTAAATATAAGTCGTATATTCATATTTATATTTATACTTATATTTAGTCATATATATGACAATATAAGTCATAGACTTGAAATTTTTGGCATTTATGGTCACAGCAAAAGCTTCTCTTAAAGCTTAAAGTGGTAGTCCAGCCACATATTTTGCTTTTGAAGAAAATTGTCCTTTTCCAAAACCAAAGCCCTTTGTTATGAACAATTAATACATTAGCATTTGTTAATAGCTTAGTTGATATTTCAGTCCAGTGTTTAGATACTCTGATATAACCTCTTCAGTTCCTCCAGCCTTCTGTGTTGTTTTTCACATTTCTCAGCCTGAATCAATGTGAAAGTCATCTTAACCTCAATGGTTCTGTAGCAGCACCAAATTTACTACCATAAGTGCTTAATATTGTATTCCCAAAATTTGCTGTTTAGCATTTGGTAAGTGCAAGCATTAGACAAAACCACTTTTTAAAAATGAATAAGCAAATCATATTTTCGATTGAAATATTTAAGCAAATCCCCTCCTTGGACTTGACTTTATTACCACCTATGGAGACTATATGGCTTTTATTTTTTAGTTGGCAAGACATGCTGCATTAATGGCAGACTGCACTAAGACATTCACATTGACTTTGGACTGTCCCTAAGTTATCAGGGCTCTTGCCTAAGGACAACAAATACTTTCTTAAAAGGGTTTGAAAACTTATTTCAAGACAACCTTACGGCACTGGTTTTGCGACTACAACCACATTCATCTCATTAAGTTAATAAATCTTTAAGTCGACGCACTCTTTTCTAGATTAAATTTTCTTTGTTGGAACCAATTATTTTTCTCTAAATATTTTAAGAAATACTGACTAAAAGATGGCAGGTGTTTATATTGTGAACAGCTCCCTGGAAAAAAAAAAGGATCTCTATGTTAACTTAAGCATTACTTCCCTGCAGTGGATGCAAATAAAACCAGTAAGAAATAAATATAGCAGAAGAAACCTCACTAAGAGACTTAAGAGACTTAAAAGTCTACACACCAGAAAGTACAGAGAGCTTCATGTTCTTCAGTATTGCTCTGACACAGCAAAGTTCTCTGGCAGTCTAGATCTATATTACCTTACTTGCCTGTAGAAACCAAGCTGCAGCTCATATTGAGTTTCCTAGATTAACCACAGAAAAAAACAATGTTAACTTCTATGTTTGTGTGTAAATTAATGAAGGTATTCAAATTGTCAGACACCGGATACTTTAGGAAGCAATTTTCCTGTAGATAAGAGCAAGATTTCTTGTTTCCTTGGGCTCAGGCATTTTTTAATATATTTTTCAGCTAGCCAAAGGGGTCATTCTTGTGAGCTGGGAAACAGAAGAGTTGCACCTGCTTGAGAATCAAAACCATGAGCTGGAAGGCTTGGGTATGCCCCGATATTGTTGATTTTTCTGAAGGCTTTGAAAAGCCCTGATGTACGCTAGACAATAGGGGTCAAAACTTTTTTCTGCTCCCATTAACTGCCACTGAAGTTACAAAAAGGTGAATAAAAGCCAGGCTCTGCTTTTGACTGACAAGGAGCTGTCAGCCTCCTGAAGCTGTCTGTGTTATGGGGGTGTACCTGGGCAGCCTCAGGGACTGATTCCTTGGGGCTGGCAGTGCTTCCCACAGGAATGAGCTGGAGGTTGCTGTCTGCAGAAGAGCTGTGGTAAAGAAAAACACTGCGGGTATCAACAGGACCCTGAAGATGTGATGCAGCGCCACACAGTGTAGCCTTTTGTATCTGAATGTTTGTAGCATTTCTGTCACAAGTTCCACATGGAAAACCTTCTGCAGATGCTATTTTGCTGTTTAGGGTGCAAGAGATGGAAATGTCTTTCCCACGTTGATCATATGGTCTAGTGGTCTGAATCTAGTGACTTTTTCCTCCATACCCTAAAATCTCTCAGTGGTGACTGGCATTGAAAAAGACTGGAAAATAGGCATCAAGCTCCTGACTTTTCTTCTTCCAGTGCATGCTGCCCATCTTGTTTAGTAGAGAGCAGTAGACTTATTATTGATCAAGAATAACACATTCTTCCCCTAGAGGCAGGACAGGAATTATAATATTCTTTCTGGAGAAATGACAATTTACAACAGGTCATTTACAACAGTTTCATTGTTGTCTTTGTAGGAAGCCAAAAAGAAGGGGATACAGAGCTAGACATGATTTCTGTGCTTATGGTGGGATCTTGTGTTAGTCTTCTAACTCTTTGAGTTCAGAGATGCAGCTTTTAATGACAGTAGGAAGAGGCTGGTCAATAGGTCTCCTTTTCTAGCTTTTGGGCTAGGGTTAAGTAGCTCTTGATAATAAAAATTAGATGAGAATTTTAAAGAGTTGCCTATCTGAACTACAGGTTATTTCTTTTAAAATTTCCCTGGTTAGTTTTTCCTAGCTGAGAGAGGGTGCTCCTGTGAATTGTCAGTACAGTCCTTCTCTTTCTCAAGAGTGAAATTTCTCATTTATTGATTGATTCTTCATGAAGCTGTTACAAAAAAAAAAACCTCTGAAATAGATTTTTTCTTTTTTCCTTTTCTCATTAAGTTAAAGTTTCTTTTAAATATGCTCAGCCTTTTTTAAGGATCTGCAAACTGTAAAAGAATAACACTTTTCAAGCATATCTGTGTACTAGTGAATGGGCACATCTTAAGGAATCAGTTTAAAAACGATACACAAAGGAAATCCATCTGAGACCTACTGTGTATCCCAGCCTGTAAAAATGGGCCTATAGAAGTGATTCATCCTTTTAACACACTGTGTTAAAAGTGTTAAACTTGTTAGCCAAGTTGTATTTTATTGGTATTCTATTCCTAGGAAAGTGCTGTGGTAATTCCACAGTACTAACCTGCTGAAGTTAAATTGACTCCCAAGATTTAGCTGGATGAGTGAAACATGAACATTAAAACTAAGCAGATGCCTGCACAAAGAGTGATCTAATTATGCTGGATGCTGTTCTTGTCTTAGAGCAAACTGGTTTTAGTTTATCAGTCTAAATAGTGAAAAGGATGAGTTGTCTTTGATCAGCCCAGTGTTTGTATACATAGGCAAATCTTGATCATATGCAGGTAAGCATGTAACTGCTTTCCCAAATCCAAACTTTCATGCAAAAGCACTACCTACTTGAGAACACTAGGAAAAGCTTGAGAAGTCAATAGGAGATCCTGGAAGTGCAGTGTTACAGTCATCCTTTAAAAAGCATTGATAAATTGCATTGTTTGTTTGCAGCATTACCAAAACCTTAAAAACACCTTTAAATTATTATTCTTTCATTATTGTAATTTACTTTTTCTCAAAAACTGAGTCTGTTCTTAAAACTCATAATGTTTTATTCAACCTATAAAAGTCTATCTTGGGGTCCTCTCTTTTTTTTTTTAATGTAGAATTACAATCACTGCTTAGTAGCAGAATAAAAGCAGGTTGGTTTTGTTTTGTTTTCAGTTATGTGATGTTCCTCTCCTGATCATGAAAGTAGAAAAATTAATCCTTGAAAGATCTTTCTATCTTTTATCACTGGAGGCATTGTGAGTGCCTGTTTTTTTTTTTTTTTCTTTTCTGGTCTGTCTAGCCTTTCCTGTAGCTGAGTTGTTGGTCTCTAAGGGGCAAAGAATCCCCTTCTTGAGACTAAATTCCACAGTTCAGTATGTGGTATTCTCCCTTAGAAGAGAAAGATTCTAAAAGTTAAACCTATATAGAGAACTTTGACTGCTCGGTGTGACCACAGATTTCATCATATATGCCATTGGTTCCAGGAAGAATGAAATGCAAAGCAGGTCCCTAATGTGATGGGTTTTAATTATTTACAATGCTGAGTGTTTTTTAATAGGACTTATGTACCTCTGCTCCAGATAATTTCTCCATCTCTTGCCTTCAAAACTCAACAAATAGTGGGGTTGTAGCATAGTTCAGCCCTAATACTCCTCCTTCCAGCTCTTGAACACTGATACTTAATTGGAAGATGTAATGGATATTCAGACTTGATACTTTTTTGTTTCTTTTCTCTTTCTCACTCTTTTTTTTTAATGGACAGTTTTGTTGCCCAACTGGAAACCTCTGATTACATGTCTCTGTAATGCTAACAAGCTTGCAAAGTAAAATAATACTTAATCCTCTAGTAATGATGTATAACTTGGAAAACTAAGATATACACAGCTATTGTATATTTTACTTCGGGTTCAGCTGAATATACAACTCCACCCAAAGTGTCAGCCTGAATTTGTAAAGGGTTTTCCTCTGCTTTTCAGGGCTTTAGAGACAAAGAGAATTTTCCCACGTTTCTCAAATTCATATATATCCCTCTCATATACATTCTTTTTATTTTTTTTTTATGCTCAAAACCCTATAAGGAGAGGAGCAGTATCAGCCTCTTACAAATGAGGAAACTTAGGCACAGAGCAGGGTGGAGACCATTGATCTCTAGCAGGGATGTACACAGCTACAAGGGGACCAAAGTTTCCAGAGTCCCATGAAAGTGATCTCAGTAGTGAACCAGCCTGGGAACCCTTCTTGAGAAGAGCACTCCAGGTTAGATGGTTTATTCCTGTGCTTGCACTAGATTCACCTGGTTTCTTGAGGCATTATTTACATGTGGATGTTACATAGCATCTTGGCTTGCTGGAAATGATACCTTAGGACTTGATAATATGGTGTGTTCTGCCAGTTTGGGACAAACATGCATTCATGCAAATATCTGTGGAGAAAGAATATTTAAAAAAAAAAAAAAAAAAAGGAAAGTGACTTTAATGTGTCTTCCCATATGAAAATTAGCCCATTCCCCATGCTGCTGTACAGTATAATTGTTTGCTTTGTATTGCATGACATAGAATGTTTTTTCTTTTCCCTGACTCACTGATACTTGAGGAGGACAATTACTGGAATATACTTACATTTTTAGGGAGCCATAAAAGTGGGTCAAGCACAAATATTTCACCTGATTGTTAATATTCCAAACAGTAGGGTGTGCAGAACAGTATTGAAAAGAAATATGTGTGGCTAATATGAGATGAGTTTTATGGATCTGTGAAAAGAAACAAATAAATCTCAACAGCAAAACACATTAATAATTAAAAACAAATACTAGAACATAACTCAGGAGGTGTCACCATATGCAACTAGTGTGACTCATGCAATAAGCACCCTTTATTTAGCTTTTTCAACAAAAGCAGCACAAGTTTGAATTTCACTTCATAAAAGGTAATAATCAAATAATATAAATACAGATTTGAGAAGAGAATTACCAGAGCCCAGAGCAAGCAAGCTTATCTTTACAGCAAAACTACAGGCACTAGGATGCTCAATAGGCTATTATTTTGTACTAAAACATTTGGGGAGCAGAACAGCAGAACTGAAAGGCAGGTGCCTTATTCTCTTTCAGGACCATTATTTGGATAAGGAAATTTTCTCCTTGTGCAAACGCTAACACTTGCATGCTTGAATTTTGTACCTGATTGACAAGTGTGATGATTTCAAAGTACTATCATTCCTTAGTGTATTTTCTACATGTTAACTGAGCACTGTTATAAAGGAGAAGAATCTGTGTGCAGTACAGAATTGTTGTTTTGACTAGGTATAAGTCTATAATTTTTCAGCTGTGTCTGCGCAGTACTTTCAAATACATCCTTAAATGCCTTGTGGGGGCATACAAGACTGTAGTCTAAAATCATAGTTCTTTTGTGATATTTTGCTAAAAATGGACATTGAGCTACTATGAAGCAAAAAGAGTAATTGAATGAACAACACTGCATTAAACTAAAGAGGTTGTGTCAGTATTCAAATTATTGTGGGCAAAACTGATTAACTTAGTCTCATACTCCAAACATGTATTAATGCAAATTGCAAGAAAAGGAGAAAGGAATCCTTTCTCTGCAATGAACTCATCAGTGCAGGGAAGCTCACAGTGGTGGATTAGTCTGGAAAAAATAGGAGTCAGACTTGGCTATATTCTTTAATGGAAATTTAATAAGCAATACATCTTGATGAAATGTGCACCGCCATCACATAATACCCACTTGGAGGTGAGATAAGGGCTGGACACAGTAGTCCAAAACCATTAACATCCCCCAGGGTGAATATAATAGGATGATAAATGCTCACTGGGAAAGGATTCATTTCAGTTTGCAAATGATTTTGAAAGTAGAACAGAAAGTCAGTAATTTTATATCAATTTAGTCAGCCCATACTTTAATTCAGTAATGAATGACTTTATGTCCATCCAACCTCAGTGTACTTGTTATGCCTGTGTTTGGTGTTGGCATTATTTTTGTTAGGAAGATGCCAGGTAGGAATCCTTCCAGTGTACATCTTGATTCATTCTTCTACAGCACAGAATCAATCCAATGAGTTTCTTTAATAGAATAGAAAGGCCCAGTCCCTGGACAGACATTTGGGTCAATGACTTGCCCTGACAGCATCCTTTCTTTTTATTCCTGCCAGGAGTGATAGGGGCTAGGAGGGATCAGAAAAAAATTTCGTCCTGGATATTTTAAAATCCTTTAGAGAAGGAAAAAATGGCTTGACTATTTTGGTGTTTATATGAGGAGGCAGTGCTTTAGCACTTATTTTTCAGTGAAAAGACAATAATTATGCAGGATATTTGGAGGTGGTATAGATGTTGGGGAATCTTAGTGCTTCAGTTTATCTACTCTTGCTACAGCAACAGGCATTTTGTGGATGACAGCAGAACAAACATTTAATTTTAATTGGATCTCTAAAGTGTCATTAACCCCAAAGGATTAGGTTTTCTATAATATAGACTGTATAGGTCATAACATGGAGAACAATATAATTATGTCATTTGATTTTAAACCTTTGCACTTTTTAAATCATCCTTCCCATTTTAAGGGATATGAAAGCAGAGAAAAAGCTATTTCTCTGCTTCTGAATGGATATTAGAAAATGTTATTGCTTTGTCTGAAGTACTTGTCTTTGAGAGAAATATTAAAAAGAAAATTACCTTCTCATGAGCTATCTTGATAATAAATCAGTCTGGTATCTACATTACTCATAACTGAAAAAATGGGTTTTTTTTTACTTCTGCTTAGTAAAAATATGCTACTGCAAATGGACCCAAATTGACAAATATTTATGTGTGTACAATTACTCACTTAGATTTCACTTTTCTGTCATTGCCATGTTTATTGAGAAGTTTAGTTCTGCTGGACAAGTGCATCATGGACTTTGCAGTGTCTCAGCACACCTGAATCCTTGTAAGACCAGATGTATCTAGCACACTTAGTTAAGCAGCAGCAAACACAAATCTGGGAGTACTTACCTTTGATTTAGAACAAAATAGGGAAGCTGCTTGAAGTTGTGTAGGACAGATAGCACTTGTACTACTCTGTACCTCTTTAGTTTGCTGCCACCCTGAAGACAGTCAATAATATTGCTGATGCATAATATTTGTATCTTACTACTACTTAAAGTAGTGTCATTTTATCAAAAAATAGGTTGTTCCCACAAGCTCAAATTCTCTCTTAATGGTGTTCTTGTGCATCTGGAAAATAGTCAGCTTTCATCAGAGATTTAGGAATGCTTTAGCATCTGGTTTGATATGGTATTTACTAGAACTCTAAGAGAAACAGTAATGAAATATTTTTGTATTCAGAGTGGGCATCAAGTGTTGACTCCTAATGTCTGTCATTACAGTATTGGAGAGAAATGCTAATAATGAGATAATGGAAGCAAGCAAGTGGGTTGAATATAGTGGCTTCCTATATGGATACTTAAGATTTTTTTTTTAATTTGGATACTTGGTGAGTAAATGAGAATCCTTCTTAATGTTACATGTACGTGTTGCTCATGTAGCCAAATGTTTTGCAGACTGTCAGAGAATGGACAACACTGCATGGTCCGGAAAAGATCAGTGAACTGCAGGCAATGTGCCAGGAAGACGTGAGAACATCAGTGTCTGAGGCATGAAGAATAAAGGCATGTGGTGCCTCTCATCTGAAGGAAAGGCAAGTCTCGCTGGTAGTAAAATCCACGAAGTTAAACATTACCTGAAAGGCCACCATGCTGAACCCTAGCCAACTTCAGTTCACCTAAAATATACAAATACCTGAGTTAGATCTGGAGTCTGAGAGCTGAGCCCAAGGAGCACAAGGATGAATAATCTGAGTGGTAAATCCAGGTGTGCTGTGTATTTCTTTTATTTGTTTTGTGATTGCGCCTCTTTCTGCTGACATTGTTGGCAGGGTGGTTTTGTTTTTGTAACTTTTGTACTCTCATCTTGAGCTTCCAGAGATCTGAGGGAAAAATGTTGCAGAATAAAATGCAGTACTATTCCTTCATGAGGAAGGAGTTCTCTTTGTTAGGCACGTCTCTGCTAAAACCTTTTCAGGAGAAACCTACTGATGAGATTCAGGATTGGAGCTGCCATTTATCTCAAAGGATTTGCTTAGGCCCTGAATGCTGCTATATGACATCTTTTAGTAGTGCTACACCAGTTTCCCAACTGGATTAAATACTTGTCTGTGATGTGTCAAAGGTGCCTGACAGACTGCCACTGCTAAATTACTCAAGGCAAGTGTCTGCAATGACCATTCTTTCTGTTCAGATTACAAGTACAGGAAATGTGTTATCCCTGGCTCAGAAAAATGTCAGGCTTGTGGGGAAGCAGAATCAATTGCCTACAGGTAACGTATCTTTCATTAAAGGACCTATGAAAGGAATTGGGTCTCCCTTCAGAAATTCTCTACCACCATTTCCTATTAAGCCTCTTAGAGTAATTCTAGAGACAATCCTCAGGAAGGATTGATTGTGTGTAGATGTAACGGACTATAAATCATTCTTTTTTTAGAAGGGTAGATGAGAAGTTGTAAGTGTAGAATTAAGCTAGCCTTTTCACTTGCAAAGGACCAAACTAGCCTCCTCCTGCTCACTTTTCCCAAATTTGGGATATCCTGAATTATAATTCAAATTTTAGGAGGATATGGGTACATACGGTGACTATTTTATTTGTCACCGTAGGAGCATAAATATGGTGCGAGGTTGTACATGATCTGCCTCTGAAGGTGAGGGTAATTTAGGTTCTTGCTAATAGGTTATTTTGGGTGGATTAGAATGAAATGACACTGATCATATTGGTGATCATAAATATATATATGTGTTGGTTGCAAAGGAAAGGAAATATGTAGCTTTTTTTGTTATTATGTATAGAAATATAGTACTATCAAAGCATAAAAGAAAGCACTTCAGAAAGGAAAGAAAAAGAAAGAAAGAGAAAAGAAAGAAAAGAAAGAAAAAGAAAGGATAAGAGTAGATAGCAGAGAGGAAAGAGATCACCATTGTGGCGAGACTTATGTTTGTGATTTTGATGTCTGTTGATCAAAATTATGCTCACAGTCTTTTTCTGTCAGGAGTGGGAGAAGCCCATGAAACACAAAGTCCAGTGGGTTAATGTACGCTTAACTTTACATGGGAACACCCAGCTACCTCTCCTGGGGGGGCAGTTTTACACTGTCCTCTGGCAGAAGGCCCCAGAAATGAGTCTGGAGGCACTTCAGGGGTCTTTGGTGGTTTATGACCCCTTCTAAGGCATGAGAGCCGCCTCACTGAGCCACTTATGCCTCATCAGAAGGGAGGAACACCTTCAGGCCTAAGTATGAATGCCCTGGTGCTTCCCCAAGGGGAAGTTTTCCACCTGAGCCAGGTGTGTAAGGGAGGACATTGGCATGATAAAAACCATTATCCCACCTAGCAGAATCTGCCTTTTACTCTTCCCTTATCTGACTGAGAACCCAGCTTGTCACTAAACAAAGGTTGGTTTGTTGAGGTCATTCTCTGGTGAGGGTTGTTCACTGTTGTAGTTCAAAACAAACTAAAGATACTTGACTCTAGCCAGAAGGCAGAAGAGAATCAGAAGATTTTATTTACAATTCATTCAGCCTTTTTATAACATGCTGTGCTAAAATGGCATTATTGGTCCATAGGATTTACAACTCTCTCCATTGGTCAAGCAATAGAAAATACTAAACAACATCTGGGAGTGAGGTCTGCTATGGGAAAGGAACGTTGTCCCTTAGAAATGTTATGAGAAAAATTTTGTTATTTACACAGTTATCTGGAAAAAAGAAAACAATTGAAAAATTCCCTTGGGAAAAGCTTAGCAATCCTCAGGCTCAGAAACATTGAGCCCACAGTTCACCTCCTCTGTCTTGTGCAGATCAGAGGTTTTGCCACCACACATAAAAAACTCTTCTCCCCACTCTCATTTGAAGGGTGCAAACCTGCCCTCAGGAAAGCACACACTGATTTTGTAGATGGCTGAATTTTTGAGTCCTTAACCATTAACATTTCAGTGTCTCTCAGATGTTTACTCCTTTGACAAGAGACTATAATAAGAATTGTTGGATAGGCAGGAAGTAGAGAAGTGGCTGATGTGATTGACTGCTTTTTCAAGTGATTTAGAGTATAGACATTTGAGAAAGGCATTATTGCTGCTGTGCTCTAGTTATAAAAACTCTTTCAAATTCTCTTTAATTAAAATAAATTAATTCTGGAGAAGAAATAGCTTAATATATCCTTAAGAGTGTTTGACAGTTCTATGCTGATTTTCTTATAATGGTATTTTGCAGCTGTAGCTTTATGGATCTGGAGATGAGAGCTGGAAGAACTGTGTTGAGGGTCAGGCTAGAGAAAATTAAGAGAATGGGATCATAAAGTAAAACTTCCCTAGGCAATTTTCTGAAAATGCTTGTTAGCCTAGACTTTACTATGGGAAAAAGAGAGAAAGTTTTCTTTCTTTCTCTGGTCTGTGCCTCTTCAGCCTCATGGACTGGAGAAAAAAGAAAGATTACATCAATTTTAGATATTTTAAACTGCAATGGGAATTAATTTTTTAGCTGTTCTGGTTTTAATGGTTGCTTTTTAAAACTGAAGATAAGCTATTACTCCAATAAGGTGGTCCACTCCATAGATGTGCATTGAGGGAAGTGTTGATCTTCTGGATTGCTGAAATGTGTATCACAAGTGCTATAATTTTAGGGTTTTAACTAGGCAAGATACAAAGGACTGCTGTCTGGTTTTTTTCACAGAATTTAGGCTCAATTTGAATTTCTCCAAGTTCAAAACTCCAAGAATTTTAATTAAAGACTCTTAATTTCTCCCTCATTGTTTTTTCTTAATTTCTGAGCTAGAGGGATTTAAGGATATATATATATTTCATTATTTTTATTGCATTCTGTTAAGCCTACAAGTAAGCATTCAAAGACCCATGTTAACAGAGGCAGTGCTGAGTTATCACTCAGAGTAAGGAAGACAGCTGAATTCCATATGCACATTGCTATCAATTTTTGATACTGAAGATTAATTTACTATCACTTGCTTTTATGTTTTAGTCAAGCACTTTTTTATATATAATAGACAGAAGTGTCATTCTTAAAACAAGAAACTGTAGAAAAAATAAGTCTCTCAGATTAAGAGGAGAAGAGTTATGTGTCACCTTCGACTCACAATCCAGACTTTTGCAGCTCTCCTGTAGTCATGGTCTAAAATAGAAAAATGGCAACTCAGGAGGAACATAATTATGCTTTGAAGACTCACCCAAGCATAGTTCGAGCTTCAAGTCAGGACAAAGAGCACTGATTTAAATGCAAGGTGCCATATCTCTCCCTCTTTGTTGTACATTTTTCCTCTGAGGTTCCTTTTTCTTCTGGTTTTTGTAAGTGTGCTGCATTTCTTAGTAAAACTGGGGATAAAGACAAAAATAAAAGTGGAAGAGAGATGGTGAATATTTTATGTTAAAGGCCAAACTTGGAAGGGAGAATGTAGCTGAGAATGAAAATGTGGGGAGCTGGAGCTTGTTTCACCCACTGTAAAATACCTTCCGCAAGATAATGATGAAAATGCTATTAATTCCCAGGATGGGGCTGTGAGACAGCTAAACCCTCCTGTTCTTATCTAATAAGTCTATTGTCATCTTTGTCTGTGAGCCAGCTGTTCCACACAGAGGACCCAAATTCATCTTTCTTTAGCAGCTGGGTGCAGCTTGCCAAGCAATGGTAACATAGTGTGAGTGAGGGACCAGTGTGATGATGCAGAGCAAATGAGTCCATCAGACTCCTTGGTTTATTTGTTTGAATTCTTTTCCAAAGAACAGTCCCTTTAAAATGTGTTCCATTTCTAATTATGTGGCCTAAAAGACTGAAGCCATGCAATCAAAATATTATCTTAATTACACTAATTACAGACCCTTATACTGAGAGAAATATCAGGATATTTCTAATGTGAGCAGCTAATTAAGGTCTAGTAGAATAATGACAGCTTAATTGCTTATATTTGTGTGAAGGTATCAATTTAGAAAAAACCTTGTACATAACCTGCTATAATATGGTAAAAATAGTCATATTCTTAAGTCCTCTTAAGATAAAATTACAGTTTTTAAATTGGTTTATTATCACCAGCCATAAAGGGAAGCATCTTTAACTTAGGGCTCTTTATTGAGAACAACATTTGATAGTGTGCTTCTAGATCAATATGAGGTTTTTGATTTGTAAAATAGGATAAATAAGTTTACCTATTTAATATTACAATTAAATAATTGAATAGTATTTATCACTTGAAAAGCTACTTTGCAGTTTAAAATTTTCGCTAAATAATTAATTTTGAAACCTTGGGAAGGAAGGCGGTGAAGACAGACCTTTGATGACTTGTGGTCACTCTTTGACTTCGGAGTTTAAGCATGTCAGGCCTTTTGAGAGGAAGGTGTGTTAATGTTCCCTTTATGCTACAGGATACACAAAAATTTAAAGAGTCAACATAAACCTTGCTGGAGAGGACATATCAAGAGGAACATATGATAAGATAAGGATTTGGGTTTCCCTCACACCTCTGCCTTACGCTTCATACATTCATCAGGAGCAATTTTCCTGAATTGGAGGAGAATCTGCTTGGTCATTGCCTGCTGGTCATCATGCCCAAAGATTCTACTCAAGCTTAAAGGCAAAAATAATTCAGAATTTTGATTTGCTGGCCACATCAAAAATTTGCTTTGGTTTAGAGGAGTAGAAGCTTGAATTTTATTTTACTTTAATTCAGTTCTTTCGCTTTAAGCTGTGTCCCAAATGTAAATTTAGTAAGAGGACGAATGGAGAGAGTTTTGATTGAAACAAGCTGTTTAAGACCTGGCAGTGTCTCACTGAAATGGTCCATGGCTCCTTTTAGTCACAGTGACAAGATGGACAGTTACTGGAATCTTAGCTGCCCAGAACTGTTGGGCTCTGGAGCCATCCAAAGGCTTTAATTTCTGAGTTCAGCCTCTCCTGAGAAGCCCAGGGGTGACATTTTGGTTCAGCTGTGGCCCTAATCCTGCCCTGAGCAGAGCCAGGAACCCAAGCTCATCTGCTTTGGCTGGTCTCCTTGGGCAACAGCTTAGAATCCTCAAGGACTGTGCCTGCCTGGGGAAAGCTGTGCCTGGATGAACCCCCCTGGCAGCCCAGCTCCTCTGCTCTCCACCATCTCAGCACGGGTTGCAAAATGGGTGTTGAAAACAACTCTCTGCTTATTGCTTAAGGAGGCCGTGTTGGAGCGTGGGCAGGAGTCTACTGCTAATCAAACTTGGAGGGAACTTCTTCAGAAAGAGGCTGCATTGTCTTGGAGCAAAAAATTATGCTGTGCCCTCAGCTGCTCAGGCAATAATCCACAGCCTTAAAAAGAAAAGAAAAAAAAAACAAAAAAGAAATAATTAAAAATCTTACAAATCTATGCTGTGAAATAATCTTTTTTTTTTTTGGAAGATTAATACAGTACAGGCAAAGGCCTCTCCTGCCACAAACTGAGAATACTGCCTATCCAGCTCTGCTTTCTTATGTCTGCAGGACATTCTGTTAATTTCTGTGATGAAGTTGTTTAATAAAGTCATTTTGATCGTTAGAAATCCATGCTTACCATTAGACTATTTTATCTGTGAGATTCTTGCAGTTTAGCACAAACTTTGAGATTATGTGTGGCAGTTCTTGGGTGCTATATACATGGATGAAAATCACCTATGGAAATCACAGAATCATAGAATGGTTTGAGTTGAAAGGGACCTTTGAAGGCCATCTAGTCCAAATTTGCTGCAATGAGCAGGGTCACCTTCCAGTACACCAGGTTGATCAGAGCCCTGTCCAACCTGACTATGAATCTTATCAGGAAAGGGGCATCTACTGCCTCACTGGGAGATCTATTTTAGTGCTTCACCACTCTCATTGTAAGAAATCACTTCTTTATAACTAATCTAAATTAACCCTTCTTCAGTTTAAAACCGCTACCCCACTTTCCATCATGACAGGCCCTGCTTGAAAGTCTGTTCCTGTCTTTCCTATAGGACCCCTACAAGTACTGGAAGGCCCCATAAGGTCTCCTCAGAGCCTTCTGTTCTCCAGACAGAACAACCCCAACCCTCCAAGCCTTTTGTCATCTCTATGAGGTATTAATCTCCAGAACTGTTGAGCATTGGTGAGAATGACTGGGTTTTCCCTTTCAATGGATGTAGCCTGAAAATGATAGGTAAATACTTGGCATCTCTTATGTGTAGGGAAGAAGCCAGGAACGAAGGGGTTTTTCATGAATTTTTAAATTATATTTCAAGGACGTCCTTGTTCTATTTGATTCGTGAACAAGTTACCCCTATTTGTGATTGTGAGACTACTGTCCACTCATTATTTCTGAATTAATATTAGTAGATATCACATGGCTTGGAATAAACACTCTGAAGCCCAGCTGGGCATACAAACTTCCAGGCCAGCAGCAGCAGATGATGAAGCCATTCAATATCTCTTTGATGACTCAGGGCAGTCATCATGCTGGGAAAGAGGGGCTCTTCATTGTAAGGAGCTCTGTGCACCTAGCCTTCCCAAAGCTTTAGTCTCAGCTCCATTAACACAGAAGTACTCTATTCAACACTACATCTTCCAGGAATTCCATCATCACCTTTCCCCACATTTTGTGTGGATTCTGTTGTATTTCTTGCCTTGCAGTTGAACCAAACCTATTCACACACTATCATCATTGATAGAAACATTCCTTTTGAAATACTTCAGAGCCTGTTTTCAGGTTCAATTTTGTGTCTCTTGGACACAGTCTTATTGAGTGTCATATCTTCCACACTGAGAACAATTCAAAGTTCAGTCCTTAACTTCAGCTTAATCCTTAGCATCATCTTTCTTCATCATCATTGTCCCCATGTGTGATGCCTCCCTTCATTCCTACAATACTTTTCATTATTCTCCAAGATCAGAACTGTCTTAAGGGAAAACTGTAGTCATTGTTCTTTGATTTCTTAGACTAACTAGCAATAAAAGCACAGGCTGTGAGCTGGATACCTTCAGGCTTGATTAGATTTCAAACGCAAAATTTTTTTAGAATAGCTGCTGGAGGAAACAATAGAAGCTGCAAAGGTAAAGGAACAGATTGTTCTGATAACATATTTAAAAGTATGGTGAGAGTGCCTTGCTCATGTAAAAGCAAACAAAGCCCTGCAGCCTTCTTTTGCAATGTCTACATCAAGTCTTCTTTCTGAGATTGTATCTTTCAACTATTCTCAGTCCCTCTATTTATACACAAAACAACCAAAACTGTTCTTGTCAAGTGTAGAGCTTACCTCTATACATAGTGGTGTTGTTATTTTGGGACTGCATGATTTTAGTATTCACAGAAACAGTTTATTCTTCTCCAACATTTTTCTAGATGAGAAACTGTGAGTGTAAAATTATCAGTGGATAGAACTTCAGCTGTGAGGGACCTCCAACTGACTTGAATGCTGGGTTAAAATCCAATCTTTCATGTGTAATTCAAGCTGTCTTGGTAGTGTGATGGTTCCTTGAGGATACATCCTTGGTTGTAATTGACTCATGCAGTTGTCACTTACATACTCAGCTTTTCACAATAGAAATGCAATAGAACATTTTGGAAGTCCTCTGGTGCTAATCTCCTCATCTTATTGAAGTTACATTTTTTCCATGACTGAAATGAACATCAGGAATGTGAAGAGTAGAGTCATTAACTGAGAGTCTTCATGTAACCCTATAGCTCCATATGCCATGTACATTCCTCTGCTGTGCTTTGACAGGTCTTTGTGGTACCAGATGATATGCCTGGTCTTGGTTCCTGGGAAACAGGTCATGAGGAACCAAATTGCCAGAGCTGTTCTTACAGCCACAACCATATTGCTGTTCACTTATGAGGGACTGCACAAGAGGGCTGTGATCTGAGCAAGCTTCTTTGCAGGCTGGATCCAGAACATGTTCTCCAAGCATGCATTTTGTGCAAAAAATGGGAACGTTTTTCAGAGCCATGTAGGACATTGTAATGGCCTTCTAGGCCTCCATCTGGGACCTATGGTCTCTGTTCTGTGGAGTGCTCCTGATAAAGTAAAACAGATAGTGATGCTTTTGTTGACATTGCTGGTAATCAGAAACCCAGGTAAGCCTGCAGTAAATAAAAGGTTAAATAGTGAGCCTCAAAAAAAAATTGTAAGGACATAATTGTTAGCCCACTTTAAATGAGCCTTTCTCAGTTCATAGCATTTCAGTGAGAGGCTCAGCAGTATTGGAAATGTGTTTAATACCATGTCTTTTAAGGTTTTTTTTAGTACTCTAAATTCATAATTATGACAACTGAAATTATTCATCCAGTTTAATTTTGTCTGTTTAAATACACTGGAGATTTTATTATTTGCTTGCCCTCACACTTGTCTAATTTAAGAATTATAGATAATTGAATATTTCTGTGTTTATGATATCTACTGTTGGGTGATGTCAGTTCTCACATTCTGTAAAATATTAATAAAGGAATTTAGGATGAAGCTTGTTATTAAGTGTGGGATGAATGCTGCTATTAATATCAGTATTATGTTACTTTTGCCAAGAACATTCAAGTCAATAAACCTGAAAAGAACACAGGGAAATGACTAACAGATAAGCATGGAGTTGTTGAAAAGAAATTTTCTCAAACCAATCTAATTTTCCTCTCAAATTCTCCCAGGGTAAGAGGCGTTGTGGTTAGAAAAGAGATGGTAGGTGCCATGGACCCTGACTTTGCTCAGGCTTTGTACACTGTCCTGTATGACAGGCTCATTAACAGACTAGGAAAACATAATGTGGAAGAGATTAATAAGGGGGGGAATGCAAGGCTGTTTTGAAAATTTTTGAGCACTGTTGGTGATCAACTGTCAAAATGAAAGAAAGAACTGACTGGGATTCTGCAAGGACCTGCCTAGGCTCTAATACAACTCAACATATTTATTAATGACCTGGGAGATGGAATGGCCTGTGTGTTATCTGATTTGAAGCTGGGATGGACTGCAAGAATGACAGAAGACAAGGTCAAAATTGAAAACATTCTCTACAAAATGGAGAACCTAGCTGTAACGAACAAGATGCTACTCAAGAGGGAGGGATTTCTTTGTAGAAAAATGAATGATCAATCCTACAGCATGATCTTGGAGGGGTTCACATACTGAGAGGCAATCAACAGAGAGGCAATCAACAGGATGAGGAGAATGCAAGCATTTCCAGTGGTGTATAAATTAATGTTGCATGTTGTCTGCTCAGCACTAGTAGGGTCCTGAAGTGCAGGAGGGCTTCAGGTAGACATTAGGAAAACTACTTTTGCCATATAGATGTTTTGCACTAACTCAGATTTCCTGCACAACTTAGGCAGACAGTAAGAGGTTTTGTAAGCAGGAAGCAGAAGGAGCTGCCAATAGGGTGGGAGGATGGACTTAGCAAGGATCTGTCATCTGCCCTGCTCTCTCGCCTGTTTCTGGCATCTCTAAGGAAAGCCAGCAAAAATCAGTTAGCTGGATCAGGGACAAGGCTCATCATGCTAGCTGGATGACACTTGTGCCACAATTGCCCCAAATACATGTTTTACCTCAGTCTGCTGATCATGGACCTTCCCAAGACTGGAGTAAAAAAAGATCATCCAAAGTTTTGTAGGAAATACAATATGCTGACAGTTCATACATTCGTGGTGACAAAAATATGATTGAAGAAACTCCCTGAAATGAATTCCATAATGTTTCAAATGCTTATTGTAAATGTAGTGAAAGCATAATTGGAGATTTAAGAATTAAAAAGTTAAATTCATGGCAAATCAGGTACATATCACAAACTCAAATTTTTTGAGTTGTGTAGTCAAGTAGGTAACTGATGAAAGAGAGATTTCTCTCCCTAATTCTAAATTAAATACTGACGTTACTTGACCATCTAATATCTTTAAATTATATACAGGGCCAATATATTACCCATTGAATTTTCTTTGCTTATTGAAAGTCTTTTACACTCTCTTTTACAGTGACTTTTTATTGCATTATAAATATTGCATTAAAACAATCCATCACAGGCATTTTACATAAAAATGTAATTGTGATTATTCTTAGGTTAGAAACTATAACAAAACACACATAAAACAAAATTTATGCTCTGTGATTTCAGCTGTTGGCTTTGAAGTTGTCTTTGGTTGCAGAGCTGTATAAATTCTGTGTTCTGGTGATGGTAGCACACAATACACCCCAGCACCATCTTACTGCGAATGATAAAGAGAAACATCCCCTTCTTTCTCACTCTCAGAATGTCTCCTAGTCTGAACTGCAGATCACTGGTCTGGCTGTGTTCACCCTTGCTTCGGTGTTGGCAAGTGGATTGGGGTTTAGCTGTCTCCTAGAATACAAATTAGTCCCCATGACTGCAGGCATGGCAGAATCAAGGGCATTTTAATTAACTGATAACTAACAAATCCAGAAAAAAAACCAAGCAATGCACTTGAGAAGATCATGTAGTATAGCAGAATCATAGAACAGTTACTACAGGTGAGAATAATGAGCAGAGTATCTTTAGTCCCACATTCTGACTGTTTTGAAATTTGTGGAAACGGAGAAAGTTACAGGATTTTTTACTGTTGCTTTGACAATGCAGAGATCAGGATTTTAGGATTTCTGCACTATGATTATAAAACCCTGTTGACTTTTGAGGTTAAAAAATTAGCAGAAGAATTTCCTGTAGCTCCTGAACTGGCTGAAATAATTTTAAATATATACAAAAGATATACTGATTTAAGAAATTGAAACTTTTCTCCAGAGTATGACTTCACCTTTAATTCCATCTCTTTTAATTTTTTTTTTTTTAAATTTATGTTTCTTTGAAAACAAGTGGGTTTATTTTCAGTACCATCTCATGGGCCTGTCTATGCCTGGCATATAATGCAGTTAATTTTTTGTGTGCCTAATGAACACCAGTTATTCTCCTGGATGACTGTGACACATATATGGAGAAGACTTTCGTGTCTTAATTGCTCGACCCTGAAATTAGCACAAGCAGATGGGCCTGAGCAGATAGTGAGGCTGACATGAGGTAAGAGAAGAGACCACTAATGCAGTTAGTAGCAGGTAGTCTGTGAGAAATTATTTTCTTGATTGAAATAATTTATTTCTCTTTCCAGTCAATTTCACTCTTTTAGTATATCATGGTTAGCTGATGTGAGAAGGATACCAGCTTAGATATTTAACACCTGAAATTTGGTAAGCTGGAATGATAAGTCTGTAAGGTAAATTACTGTCTAGTATCAAGAACATAGAAAAATATTTTTGCTTAATTATAAACTGAAGTAGAAACTTTATTGTGGACTTTCTTCACGGTTATGGATTAACTGGTAATTGCCTATATCCCTGAGTACACAGGGAAGAAGACAGTGGTTTTTTCAGCACCAAATGTCATTTGCAGTCTATGTCATATAAAGAAGAGGGAGTTGATTGGGAATTTAGGGGGAGGGAGAGCAGTTCTTTAATTGTTGTGGCTTTGTAGAGGCTGTTACTTGGTGCTGGATGGCTGTTTGACTGCTTCATACCTCCACCTTCTTCTGACAGTTCCTCCAGGAGGTATGTCACAGGAAAAAAAGCAGCCTGTTGTTGGCAAAGGTAGTCGGACCTCATTATTGGGACAGACAGGTGTATTCTTTAATCACAGCCTTAATGCCTCAGGAAAACCTGGACTTTTTCCAAGATCAGCTGGGATTAGCCTAGCCCTTTGATGTTGCTGTAGACGTCCCATGGAGATTCTAGTGGAAGAGGGTGAGCTAATGCTGACTGGCTACAGTCCTGAGTTTCTTAGGCAAGACATCAGTGAGAATGATTTGTGTGGGAGAAATTAGACCAAAAAGGAAAACTGTTTCATGCTAACTGCAATTTGCAGCAGTAAACCTGGAGCTGAGCTGCCACTAACAGGCTCTTAAACTAATTAACCAAACAGTCCAGTACCCCATGCTGTGTAATGTTACACAACTATGCATAAACAACTCTGCTGAAGATTTATTCCAGCCCCAAACTTCCAACAGGCTCTGCTGAAGTTAAACAGGCTGTTTGAAGTGTCACGATGATTTGCAGTCCTCCTGTCTGATGCATTACATGCTTGACTCTAATTAACAGTAATCAAATAAGGAAAACCCTAATCAGCATTCAGCAGCTATTACCCTTAGCTTAGCAGAGAGAAAACATAATTTCAGAAGAGAAATAAACACGTGGTATCGTGTGGAACTATAATAAATCCTTTTAAGTGGCTTTGTGAAAAAAATGTATTGTTGTAATATGCCATTAAACAATGAACTAAGGCCATAGGGGACAAAAAGTAGGGGCTGGGGAGGAAGGAAATCCCATGATATTCAGAGTTGGCTTCCACTGAGTCCTGTTTTTGGAATGCAAGCAGTATTTTTTCATCTCTCTTGACTTTGGACATAGAAAATATCAGTTATCCTTCACTCTTAGGAAATACAGGCAAAATGTTATTTTATGAAGAATTATCCTCCTCTTTCTTAAAATGCTACCATACATAGCTCATTGCAGTCTATAAGTACTCATGATTTTATGATGGGGACTTAGGAGGAGGGTTCACACACGTATCAGTACCCACCACATCAGGATTTGATCTATATGTTCTGCTTCTCACATTCATAGGATCTTAAGAAGCCTTTTAAAATTTTTCAGGGTGGTAGAAAAGTGGTCTATTAGATAATGTTCATCACTGGGGATGAGCTTTGAGCCATGAATCTTTGTACCTTTATGCTATACTGCTTCTTGATGCATAAAGAGTGCCCAGAGAAGAGAAAGATTCTCAGGAGAGGCCTATGGTCAGTACAATTACCTGGAAGCTTCCTATGGTCTAGAAGATAGAGATGCTTTCAGGAAGTAATTTTCTTCTTTGAATGACTACAGAGAAGGAGATTCCTGACCTGCCTGAGCATCCAAAGAACGTGGCCTTTGATTGTCAGTTGTTCATTCCTTGCCCACAGGTCTATACCCTTTTTGCTGTATCTGAATAATTGTTTTGCATCTAATCCTTCGAACCCACTCTCAAAAAGATATTGCAGACACTTAGCTTCAAGTTCTTTTCCTCCTTTCCCTGTGTTCCCAAGGACATAAATGGATGCTTAGTGACTGAAGGCCTTTATTTCCTGTTAAGTACCATGGGCTTGTGCATAACTGTAAGCAATTTCTCTCCTGACTGTGCAATTTCCCTTGGTGATGTTTAAAGAAACATTTTTAAATTCTATTTTTAAACTGTTAGAAATAGCTCTCCAGAGCTTTCACTGCTGAATACTAATAACTTTTTATATTAGCATAAAAGGATATCTTTATCAAGATCACCGTTTTAGGGAGAAATGGTAGTATATGCATCTCAAGAGACATGGGGAAGCTGTTCTTAGGCTTATGGAGGTTTTTGTCCTTTTTTCAGCTTCCATGTTAATGCTAAATTAAATTAAATATGCCAAAGGAGCTGTGGTGAGTTTTTGCTAATGTGCATGCAAGCCTTACCAGAGGGTGTTAGAGAATGCTGATTTCTCCCAGATGCATGTAATTTTAACACCTGCTCATCCTGAAACTTAGATGACTTTGTCCTAGGACTATTTATAACTGAAGATGTTGTTGGTGACTTTGGTATTTTTACGCAAGCCCATATGGCTGCAAGGAATTGCAGAGAGATGTACATAATGGAACAAAGGGCAAATAATGGTCTGGAAAATCCAGACTGCTGTTCAATATGTCTGGAAATTGTGTAGCAGCAGGCAGAATTCAATTAAATCATCCTGGATCTATGTAGGAAAAGGATTTGCAGCCACCAACTTGCACCTCAAAATCAGCTTTTTTGTTTACCTCAAGCATACAACTCATTGAATAAAACCTAAGGTGATCCTGGTAGGCCAATATGTATCCTTCATCCATAAAAGCTAAGTAGTCCTGTCACACAGGAGCCCTGAAAGCTGTACCTGGTGTGAACTTTTCCCACACTGTGTTGCACAAGGGTTGTGAATCTCCAGCTAAATCCCAGCACAACTGAGTAGGGAGAAAATGAGTCTTCTGTCGTTCAATCCAGCCCTTACCTTCAGTATTCCTTTAGAAATGTGTCTTGTAGAGTAAGCTGCAAAAGCTAGGGGTATGAGTTGAAGCTGCAAATATGCATGGAATACTTGAAGAAATATTTATTTCACAGGTACCTTACAGGCTGGATATTGTCAAACACTGCATATTCCTGGGAATCTGTAGGACCTAAGTATGTTCATTATTGCTTCTCCTTCATCACACCACTTGATATTTTAAGACTTTGAAGATAAGTGAAAACTAACCCACACATACAGCAATGTTTTTTGCTTTCTAAATTTCTCCCCCTGCAACCCAGGTGCCTAATGTTTCTAGTCTGCAAGATTTCACTGTGGTCTAAAATGTATCTGATGTGTGATGCAGTCCCAAGGAGGAGCTGAGGCTCTTGTGAGTGCCATCTGCCCATCACTGGTGTTTTACTGCCTAGTAGCAGAACAGATTGTCAGAGACCCCTCATCTGTTGGGTTTGCATCCTGGTTGAAATAGATGGTATTTGAAGGTAACAGCACCCAGCTATGAAATGTGTTGGCACAGCCGTGGCTGCACTGCAGGCACTGCTGCATTACCCAGGTGAGATATGCTGCGGTGGGGTGGGGGAAGCAGCTGGATACAGCCACTCCTGCTGCCACCACTGACAAGCTGTCAAATATCATGAGCCAACACACTGTGCTTCTGATCTGTGAATCCTTTGACTTGAACTTAAAAATGTTCAGTGTATCGAACCCCTCGTCACAAATTTTTATGAAGCAGCATGAGGTTCTAGGCTGGACACAGCTCAGGAGTGAGAAATACTGCATAATGGGGTTTTTTTGTCTGTTTCTGTCTTTTTTTCTCCTTTATGCTGGAGAAATACATTTCCTCAGAGAGGAAATGTAAAATTTCCTTTGTGCAGACCTTTCAAAGTTGAAACCTTGAAACAGGTATGTAAATATCATATAGTACATTAATTGATGACTGAAATGCATCATTTTAGCCAAGTTGTAGTTTTAATTTTTATGAATGGGGTTTTAGGTTCCTGGATCTGGAAAGCACTTAAACACTATTACAATATTACCCCTGTGATAATATTTAATGAATTAAAGCAAATCCAAGGCTTCTCTTCCAATACCTTGGCGTCCCTTACTTTTTCAGTAATTATTTCATTCTATGGTTTTTAATATTTATAGATTAATATGGAAAAAGAGCTATGACTGATACCTTTTAAAATTAAAAATGAACACATTTAAGCATATTTCTTAAAAGTCCCCATTCTATTATTTCTCTGTTTTCCTCTCTTTATTATTTTTATGCCCTAATTCTTTTGGTGTGCTACAAACATTTAATTGGTCTTTGAGAACTGGGAAAACATGGAATTGTTTCTTTCCCCAATGGAGAAAGAGTGCATGTTTTAATTTTCACTCTTAATTTTACCTGTCTCTGCTGCTTTTGGCCACAAATATTTTTTCATTGCTCTTTATTGTTTTACGCCTTAGTGATAACATGAATTGCTTCTTTCATTGATATTTTAACATGACTGTGTGAATCATTCAAGTTTTTAAAAAAATTCAATAGCCACCACAACAATTCATATTTTCTTACAGATTAGAATTATATAAATACTATGTTCTTAGCTGACTGCTGATCATGTTAACCCTACTTCCTACTGCAGAAATTTTAGGATCACAGACTCCTTAGTCTTTGTCCTCTGGTAATGCAGAGAATGAAGCGTCTTGGGAGGGTAAATCAATATTTCTGAAATTTTGAACAATCCCCTGGAAAATTTTCTTTTAGCTGTATAAAAAGTCTGAAATATCTGCTTCTGAGTAGAAGCTTCTTAAAGCCAAGCTAGTCCAGGCACCTGTGCCACTTCTCTCAGCTTTTATAGGTGTCTCTTGTGGTACTTCACACCTCTTGTTTTGCTGGAGTTGGTGAACCCTGATCCTTAGTGGGTCTTTTATGCAGCCCTGAATCACTGAGCTTTCATTAATGTAGGCTGATCAGACACTTCATCCTAGGAGCTGCAGTATTTTGGAGCACACCTCTATGTTTTAAGTCTGATAAGGATCAGGTTAAAATAAATCTGCTACACAGCTTGCATCTACCCCAAATCTTCCACAGTGTTGATGTGTTTCTTGCAAAGCAGCAGTGAAGCATCCCTGGCCAATTGCTACAGAACACAATATTTTCCACCACGATAGTGCAATAAAGTTATTGTGCACACAGTAAGTCTAAACTTCTACCATGTTTCTTCCCCC